>CM062820.1:1459325109-1459339470 GCA_031772625.1 Pinus tabuliformis | reverse complement strand
TGATCACCGAGGGGTACACATGCCTTACTAGGTCTTACAGTAGTATGCCCATTTACATGCAATAATTTTGACTGCATTAATTTTTTTTTTGTTTATTGTTGTTGTGATTCTGATCCGTCCTCTCTCAATTTGATTTGCTCAAAAACTTCTCTCAAACTGCTCCAACTACGAGCCCGACGAGAACCTCATAGATTCCAGCACCAGTGGCCTCATGTAGCAGAAAACGAACAATTTTCGAAGCCGCATGAATCCCGAACAATTCATCAGCATATTCCAAACCGGTAAATATCGCAAATGCACTGTGATCCCTGACAGTTACAACACTATCTTCCGCACATTCTCCCTTGAGGTTCTTTTGCGTACGATTGTTCCACCATTATTTTCAGACCCAGATCTGTAAAAAATGTTGCATTGATCTCATCAGGCACTATAAACCCCTGGCATCAAAGAATCCCTTTGAAGCCAATATCTGGCTCTGATACCAGTTGTTAATAAATTTACTGCATAACATAAATAATTACTGAGAGGAATAAATATAAAAATAACCAGCAACAACCAGAAATACATAAACACAAATGTTTATCCAGGAAAACCCCAAATCCGGGGAAAACCCCAACGTAATAAGATCTCATTAGCATTGGCCAAAACCCTGGCCAATTCAACCAAGTGAGCCTTCACCGCTCACCTCGAGGTCTTGCATTACAATGAAGTCCTTCCAGCCTTTTATAAGCTCCATTACATATAATACCACGGGCAGAATACTATGGGTTCACAATACCATGTGCCCCAAAACCATCACTGTTTAACCTGGTCAATTTTGACTCTATCCTGAGTCAAGTTTACCTAACAAGTTATATTAACTTATTCTCCAAGTGTGGCCATTGCAAATCATGTGTGAATTTTTGCTAGCTTTAGGCCTAATCCTGCTAAGCATTTTCTATGAAAGGGAATCGCCGTAATTTTGGTATTGGTGCCTCCTGTGTGCAAAATTTTGTGTGTTTTGTTTGGTGGCATGCATGCTTCTATTATATAAAGGCACCTACTTTTGAAAGGCCTGGGAAACCACATAATACAAATTTCAAAAGGCTTTTTGGGCAGCGACTCCCAAAAGCAACAAAATTCACAAAAATTGTGTCTCTTCTTAGTTTCAGTAGTTGGAATTTGTTGTTCTTGGTGCTTCTGCACAACTCCAAATATTTTCTCTCTCATATACTCCAAAGTTCCAAATTCAAGTTTTTTTCGGTCCCAAGAGTCACATTCTATAATTCAAAAATAGTAAGATTCATATTTCTGATACAACTAATATCAAGAAAACATCTTTTGACTTAGAATTACATGAATAACTAATTTCTTTTTCATTTCAATCATTTTGGAGAACTAGCCTAATATTGTATGTCAGAGGTTGATGGTTATGATATAAATTTTATGGTTCTAGCAACTTACTTTATGTACATCTAAGATGTATTGTCTGCTTATCTTTCACTGCTTGCATGCATGAATATCAAAAGCTATAGATGTGTAAGAACCTCAGGCATTGTGGGCAAGAAGGCTAATCTTGGGATACAAGATAGTCACCTCTATCAACAAGCTGGTAGAATTGGTACATAATACCTGCTTCTTTAGGACTCAAAATATGACCAAGGGACATAAGCCGGAGGGTGTATAGGATGTCCAAATCACACTCACCATAGCGGCTTGGCCATATGGGAACAAACAGTATCCCACTATGCATATTGGAAAGAGGAACAAAGCCCTAATCTGTTAAATGATAACTCTCTCTCACAAAAAAACTCAATCTTGAAATCACATTTTATCAGTGCCCTTATGAAGAGAAGGCAAAGCAAACAACCAATATTTCGGAAGGAAAGTATTGTCTTCTATCCAACATGTCCACATGAAGATCAACACCAAAAGTGTGTGCTTTCTAGGCCATTGATAATTCGTCAATATTCAACAGTGAGCTCAGGATACCACGAGAACCATTTGGTTTCCAGGTCTGAGTACTCGTTTATCAGAAGAGAACTAAGAAAATTTATGCTATAAAAGTTTGTATAGAGCTAGACAACAAGGAATGCATAAAGACTACTTGCATGATTTTCAAAGTAAGCTGGTCAACGCAAATATTCGAAAACAAAGTTTTATAGATGCCCACAGTTATAGTAGAGAATTATGAATCTGGTACTTCAAAAGATGTGGTAACTTCAAATTGGTTGAAACCCATATGCCATTTCAGGTAGGAATGAAGAAAGTCACCATTCTGTATTCATAATTCTGCTAGTTAATGAATTATTGTTGTTTTTAGTTTCTTGAACTACTAGTATGCCATTGGGCTCTCAAAGAAGATGATCTATGTCCTGGCAGTTCAGCTCAAATCACTTGTCTGCTAGAAAACTAATTTCGTATCCTAAAATTTTGTTACATTTCCAAATTTTTTCTCATGAGCATCTGGGGTACAAATGAGTTGGATTTCTAGGCTATCAACACTGGCTACACAGAGTGAATGCTTGAAGCATTCCTGGTCATTTTCACAATCATTGAAGCTCTCAAAGAAGATGATCTATGTCCTGGTAGTTCAGCTCAAATCACCTGTATGTTAGGAAACTAATTTCGTATCCTCAAATTTTGTTACATTTCCAAATTTTTTCTCATGAGCATTTGGGGTACAAAGGAGTTGGATTTCTAGGCTATCAACACCGGCTGCACAGAGTGAATGCTTGAAGCATTCCTTGTCATTTTCACAAGCATTAACATGATGATATCTCCTGTACTATAAACATCTTCATTCCTGGATGGAACTGTAAATATTGATGAACTGTCCTGTGCCCCAAACATGATGATATCTCATGTACTATAAACATCTTGTATGGCACTGTCATCATTGGTGAACCATGTTATATCTTCCAACCCTGAAAGTTGTTCTTTGCCACAGTATTGCTCCAATTTAATAGAAAAATTAGCACTACTAACATTGTTGGTCATCAGATTCATGGCTGATGTTTTCCTTTTTGCATATTGTGTCCAATTCCCTTTCAGCCATGCTGTAGAATCATTACCACATTTCTCCTTGCTAAAAATAGGTAAACCTGTGAGGTCAAAATATTTTCTTCATATCCTGTGCTTATATGTGGTGCTTATATCGATAACATTCGCTAACTTTGAATTTTGCACATAGCGTTCTAAAAAACCATATGGCATAAAAGGATTTGAATTTTCAAAATCTTGGTTAAACTCTAGCTTCGATCTCCTCAGTGATATGCAAAGACCTTCGACATAAAACTTTGCGAAGTTGTCAGAATGAGAAATATTCCCTAAAATAGCTAGGATTTCTGAATCATTTTCTGCTACTTTATTAATATCTTAAGGCTTCTTTTGTAATACCGATTGAAGGAGCTGTAAAGTTTAACCCTCATCGATTCACTGATCAGTGGCCTATAATCTGCTAGACCAAGAGGAATAGGAGCTTTGTTTAGTCCTCACATCAGTGCTTTCATTTGTGTATTCAGAGGCATA
The DNA here is from genome assembly GCA_031772625.1 of Pinus tabuliformis. Taxonomy (NCBI): domain Eukaryota; kingdom Viridiplantae; phylum Streptophyta; class Pinopsida; order Pinales; family Pinaceae; genus Pinus; species Pinus tabuliformis. The sequence goes on along the minus strand of CM062820.1, from coordinate 1,459,335,960 downwards.
ATCATCCCACAAAAACCTTGTAATCTCGTCTCTGCTGGAGTTGGTTGACTACTTGGCACCAACCATAGCTTCATCATGCTGCACTGACAGGAGCTCCATTCATGCACCGTCGACCGGACTTCATGCACTGACTAGAAACCTTGCGCAACTACCCCACTCAATGCAGGGACTTGCTGCCTCGCAGCTTGCCTTGTTTAATTTAGTTATTTTTGCTTAAAGAATTACATGAAAAGTTATCGATTTCATAAAAGTTAATTAGGACTTTTGTCTATCTTACATGTGTTGATATATGTATCTACAAGTGTAAATACTAGTATGTCACTTGGTTAGACTAGAACCTTGGTGGAGGCTATATTAGCTACTTGTTTTTAATGGCTTGACAAACCAACAATCACTAATGTAGATAAAGCTTTTTTATGTAACATACCCAAGACCATAAGTCTTCTTAAGGAGGTGGTGTTTAAGAAAAAACAAATCCTCTTCTTTCAACCACCTTAAACATCATTTTTATATCATCAACATATTTTCCTCGTCAAGAGCTTTCAATGATATAAAATTTATCAAAATATGAGCTCTAGACACAAAGTTATGCCCAATTGAAGGTTTCACCTTAATGCACCATGCCAACATTGATGCCATTACCAGGGAAAACTTTAGGGGCTAATATTCACAGATGGGTTAATTTTTCATACTTTTTCCAAAAAAATGATTCATCAATTCCTTTTTTTTAATGAATCGGCCAAATTTTATATTATAAAATTATTTTACTTAAAAATTGCCAAAAGTTTATAGAGACTATATAAAATCATTAGAAATTTGAATAATGTTTAAAAATATCACCAAATATTTTATAGTTTGCATATTAAAGATTGGTAGAATTCGTCAAGATTTCTAAACCTTCACATAAATTTTCATCCTTAAAATTTCCCTTGGTCTTTTCCATGTAGTAGACATGTGACAATCTTTTTGCCCATGTGTCCCCTCCATGCAATGCTACATCATATAACACATGACATCCACTCGCATGTATCATCATCGCATAGGACATGTTGCAACCTGACACATTAGCCACTCCTTGAATCTAGATCCAGGAATTTCCTTAAGTTTCCATTATAAAAGTTTGGGATGTCCTGACCTCTGAATACTCCAACCTCTCGATACATCAACCACTCTCCCCTTGCATCCATATCTAGGACTTTCCTTAAGCACCCATTATAAAAATTTCTAAATCTCCTAACTCTGGATACATCCACCACACTCTATCCTCCATATACATTTGGGAAATCAATAACATTTGAATCTGGGAACAATGTAGGTATCCCTCTTACCTTAAGCCAAATCTCTAGACATCTATATTCCTAGATATCCTTGATTCTTCCAAATCCCACATCATATATCACATCGAAAACACATTGACTACCACATCGACCCTTTTAACCATGATTCTCCACATCATCTTGCCATGTCAACATTCCATGTTAGTGACACATCAATATGCCATGTCACCCATGTCAAGTCCCCATGTGCCATGTCAATGTGACATATCATGTGACATCAATACACACCTACCAAAGGGTTTGGGAGTGCTCCCATGAACTCCATGTAACTTCCATGTGGTTTTCTACTCTGCCATTTGGCATCCAACATTCAGGATTTTGTTATAAGTCACGCACATATTTGCTCCAAATTATTAGATACCCGAATACATGCTACTTTACTACCTCCAATGACATCTTCCATCTTATCCTTTTGAATAAAGTCCTCTACAAGAATATTTGGATATATAAATACCCATATATCCCCACTTATTTTCATTTAACCAAAAATTCAACTCAAATATCCATATATTTCCCTTAATAAAAATTTTGACTTCTCATCCAATATCTGACTAATTGGAAATAAGGTCACTTATAAATTCTCTAGGTGTCCATATGCATTTTTCTCACCAACTTTTACTTTAAATCTAGATTTTATCCTCACAAGAGTTTCATTCATTGTTACCTCCCAGATGCTCAAAGATTTTTGGCTTCCACACTTAACCTCCTCTTTCAACTAAGATCTTGGTCACGCATCCTTACAACCCATGTGAATAGGGGTTGAGGCTAAGAACCTCTAATCGCCAAATTTCCAAACTTCTACTACATAACCTTGAATTTCAAATCTTTCACTATTCTTTTCAGTTTGTACCCAAAGAACTGAAATAGATTGTAATACACAATTCATATTCAACCTTTAGAAGCTCTCAACTCTACCCTTAAACATGCTTCCTCACAAAAAGAAACACAAGACAACCAAAGGCCATCTCCATAACTTGACCCATATTGAGATGAGATTCTTCTCACCCCTTTGTGTTGCAAACTTCCACTTCAACTCTAAAGCTCTTACAAACCTAAAGGTTGGCATTTTGGCTTATCTGTAGAGAAGACAAAATATACCATCACTGAAGGTCTTTCTAGTCTTCTCATTTCAAACAGGAATACATCCATAATTATTTCATGCCATAATTGACCTAGTAAAGGCAATTCACATACATAAAGAATATCAGTGATTTGTAAACTATTGTGGATATTCCATTGGATAGTTTGTCACATCGGATCTAATAAAAAATTAGACTAAAATATGAAATCTATATTATGAGGGTTAATTTTCCTTATATTTCTGGATTTATTAATTTATGTGCTTATGCATGAAATGTATAAAATGTGGAAAATAGAGGACAATGAAAAAAACTCACACTAATCGCAATGAACACCACATATGACATAGGAAACCCTGTCAAGAAGAACCCATCTAGAAAGTGAAGTTATTATGATCTCTCTTTCTCTAAATAGAAATAATGCAAATACAAAAGAGTGAGAAATGCGGCTTGTGAGATGCTAAAGAAAAAATTCTCCATGTTCTTCCATCTCTTAATCCACTCTCAATGATTCTGATCTACTACGCAACAAGATGTACTCAAATATAATGGAACCCCTTTTATTCCTACTGGACCAGTTGTAATAGACTGATAGCCAACTAGGGGTTAAATTCAACCTATTCAACCCTCAACATGAGTTACAACTCAATTGTCTTAGAGTATTGTTCATAGGGCCCTCATGGCTAGCCCCTTTTCCATGAGTAACTACGGTTGTTGTAGCATCCTCTCAAATTATGGTGGTCTTATGAGAGGCCAACTTTTGGGAAGCATGAATTTTGCATCCGAAATCTGAATGACACAATTCTTACACCATTGCAAAGGTATTCGAGTGTGGATTAACACTATGGGGTGCACATTTAAGAAATCATGTTTTACCCTGAAAAAATGTCATTTATGGTGTCAAATTGGCCCCAATAGATTTATCACCCCAATTATCCAAATTGGTTGCTATCACTAAAAGTGCTCTTGTAAGCTTATTCTATGATTTTTCCACCTTGAAAGCATTGGAGCAAATGACAAACAATATAATGATCCAATCTAGATTACTCATAGCTGAGTTCAACTAATTACATATATTTCACATTAATTACAAGGAACATACTTACAATATATATTCTTCATACAATATTCCTTAGTAAACGAATTGATAGCTATTAACTAAATATCATTCACCATGAATTTCAACTCATCATTGCAAATACACTCAAAATTCCAACATAACATATAATCATGAAACATTGAACAAAAATTTCATTCCGTTAATAGAGAAAATGGATACACTTTTCTTTTTTACTTATGTTTGCTAGAAAATGAAGAAGGGAGAGCCACTGTCCACCCAATTATAGGCTCATCTACACTATAGTATTTCTTGCATCTAGCCAACCTTGCACTAGATTCAATGCTTTGAGAGGAAGCCTCACTTAGATAATTTCAAGGATTCAAATAAGGTAGAGAACATGAAGGCTACTCTCCTTCATACACATGGACTCATTATGATTCTTTTAAACCAAGGATCCAAAGCCCATGGTATTTCATAGTACGGCCACACTGGGCCTACATAGCATAAAAGGAAGCCCTTCACTAACTAGTGGTTCCTCATTGCTTCCCTTTCTTAGTGATTTTTTCTCAACTTCAATAATTTGTTTTTTTTCCTAGCTTCATCAAGTATTCTTGACAATCCATTTGGCTATCAATATCAAGTTGAAGGCCTCAACAATGAATTCCCTCACTAATTAGGTATCCAACAAATCCAAATGGGTTGCTATGATTCAAATGGATTTTTCTCTCACCTTTTACTCAAATTCATAGCCTTAGAATCCATGTGTGGGTAGGATTTTTTCCATGGTTACTCAGTTCACATGCACAACACTTTGTAAGTCATATATCACCACAATCTCTACTAGTTGTTATCCTTTGTTTCTATCTTCTTACACTCATGCACGCTCCCTCCCTATAATTCCTTCTTGCTTAGTACACATCAATTGCTCTCACTTTTCTCTACTGCTACACGCAATATGCCCTTCATTGCTCATGTTGTAATTCTCTTCTCAACCCTAGGCACTCTGTCTACCATGAGAATTTGGGTCCTTTCCTTGGGACATTGATCTTTAAATTGTTGTGGATATTCCACTAGAAATTTCATCACAACATATCTGATAAAGGTATGCTTAAAATTTGAAATATACACTATGAGGGTTCATTTTTCTTAGATTTTTGGATTTGTTAATTACTGTTTATTGTGTATACATACAAATTATAATTATGAAAAAAATAAAGAACAACTAAATAAAACTCACAGACAACAAATTAACATGAGATATAACCTCGGAAACCCTTTTAGGAGAAATCCGAGCTCGAAAGTGAGGTTTCTATGCTCCCTTTTTATAAATGGAAAATGAATACAATTACAAAGAAGTGAGACCTGTGGCTTGTGGTGTTACACGTCATTTTGTCGCATTGTGAAAATGAGCATTGGTTTGGATATTTCGCTATCCATAAATGTGTTCCAAAGCATCCCCTTGCAAGGCTAGAATCCAAATTATCCCAAAGAGAATGAAATTCCTGGATCCCATGGCTCAAAAACCTATTTTTGGCTTCCTGCGTAGTTCCCTAGTCAATTTATGCACATACACAGAAGAGTCCATTAGAAACTGCGCAAAAGTGTGCACAATATTACAATATGGCCTGTGCACATGACTTAGCATATGTAAAAATATAAAGTCAAGTCTAGAAGCATTGTTATATCTTTCCCAACTAACCAGCTTTGAATGGATGCCTATTCAGCCCTAATCCCTCCCATCATGGAGCTACTCCCTCTCTTTGTGGAACCCCTATCCCACCATTAGTGGATCTCATCCCTTGGGAAATGGATCCCAAACTTCCCCTCCTTGGCCTATAAAGCTAACACAAGCCTAAGGATTGAGGAGGACTATTGGAAGTAGGATTATGCTACAGAAATAAGGTTGGAAGGCTATTCATTCAAGGAGAGGGTTGGGGATTGTGGGAAGGCCTTGCAACATCAAGGCTTCAAGGTTGTAAGTCTATTCTCCATTTTATTAATATAAAGGAAACTGTTATTTCTAAATTATGTCTTTGTTGATACAGTTTGTAGGATTCCTTGATCACCTACATAAATTATGATTGCATGTTGATCAATTTATGATACATGATTGAGTTAATTAGTTCATTTATCTCTTATGTTATATATTGGATGCTTTGATCTTGTGTATGTTTTTGTCTATGCATATCTCCTTCAGGACATCATGGAGAAGTTGTGGGAAGCGATGGGAAGATCTCTAAAGCATCGAGGAGAAGCGGATAATCGAAAGCTCTAAAGGGGATTTCATTGGGCATTTCGATTAAATGATAAGCAACCTCTATCACACAATGTTTGTTTTAGTCAATCGCAATCTAGGGAAAGGTAGTAGTTCCTTGTTGTTTGTTACTAGATTTCTCTGAGGTCTAGGGAGATCGCTCTTGTCTGCAAGAGGGATAAGTCCACATAACATGTGGGATACTAGAGTGGAAGACTAATCTTGGTTTTCTCTCTCCTTATCCACTCTTGGATATTCTGCTCATTTATGGAACAAAATTCACTCGAATAGAATGGAACCCCATGTTTCCTCCTAGAGGCCAGATTATAACACAACCTGATAGCTTACTAGTAGTTAAGTTTGACTCCAACTCTTAACTAGAGTTAAAATAGTCTCGTCTATAGTATTTTACATCATGATCACGTGGCTAACCTGTTTTCAAAGAATATGGGCTAATATGGCATCCTCTTGAATTATAGGGGTCAAAACAAGAAGGTCAACTTTCGAGTGGCATAATTTTTGCATACAAACTCTGATTAAGACAATTCTTGTGTTATTGGAAAGGTATCTATTTTTCGAATAGAAAGAAAAAGGTGTGATACTTAAGAAAGCAAGGTTTACCCCAAAATTTATATTTTATGCCTCAAAATACTACACGAAGGTTTCAAACCCCAATTTGCCAAACTGGGCCCTGCTGGTAAAAATGATCCTATGAGTTGATTCCTCCACTTTTTCCCAACGTGGATGACAAAAAATATATTTATCCAATATAGGTCAAACCTACTCATTTTTGTAGGATTTTGGTCCCCAAAAGCTTCTATTGAATGTTATTAGGTGTACCATTTAGCCTTGTCTGGAAGTTGTCCTTTCAACCCAATCTTCCAAAGGTCATGTTGCGCCTATCTTATAGTTATATACCTCTTTTGTAAAACTATATCTTTTGTTAACTCTGCTTGAGTATCTAGTTCCAAATCCTCTACTGAAGGGAGGACCTATTCCTCTTCTTGGTCTAGCATGGAAGGCCCATGGAGTTTCAAATTCTCTACATTCACCACTTAGTAAATGTGCATGTATAGGGGTAGACTGAGTATATAGGTGTTATCTCCCACCTTATCTAGTATCTCAAAGGGACCATATCACAAAGCCTTTATTTTCTTACCAAGGCCATGTAGCCTCTCCTTGTTTAACTATAAACATACATGATCTCCCACCTTAAATGACCTCTCCGTTTTGTGTTGATCATGCTTGGGTTTTATTTTTCTTGTGAATTTTGCAGTGTCTCTTGTACCTATAGATGGATTTTCCTAATCTTCTTAACAATTTTTTTCTGCCCTTAAGGCATCACATGTAAGATCCTCGCTTACTCCTCCTTGTTACACATTTGCAATATCCAAAGGTGAAAGTTGAAAATATCCAAAACAAATTTCAAATGGGGAGTTACTAGTAGAATTATGGATTTCTCTATTCATAAAGTGTTGTATATATACCATATTTTCATCCAAGGTCTTCACATGCTTCTAATTTTAACTTGTCAAAAGTTGCACTGAATTCCTGTTGACTACTTCTATCTACCCATCTATTTATGGATGGAGTGTTGTAGATCTTTTCAATTTTGTTTCCATCTTCTCTCACAATGTAGTCTAAAACACACTAAGAAATATTGTGTTCCTATCTAAAAAGATGTTGCTCAATATTCCAAAGTGCAACCAAACTTGTTTTTTCTTCTTGCCTACTGCTAGTCTTCTTGATAGCACTGCATACTAGTATATCATCCAAATAGAAAATAATAAATGTGTTTGTAAAAGGGCACAATATATCATTCATTAACCTTATAAACCTAGTTGGTGCATTACATAAGCCAAACAACATGACTAACCACTCATACAAACCTTACCTAGTTTTGAAGGTAGTCTTCCAAGTATCTTCTTCTCTACTTGAACATGGTGATATCCATACTTTAAGTCTGGTTTGGTGAAGTATTTGGCTTGTTGCAAATGATACACCAAATCATCTATCCTGGGAAGGGGGTACCTATTCTTGAGTGTAATTTTAATTAACACCTTGTAATCAATATACATCCACCAAGTCTCATCCTTATTTGGAAAAATGATGATGGTTGACCTGCACCATGAGGTACTTGGTTGAATGACACCCTATTCTAGTAGTTATTTCAACTGCTTATTCACCTCACTTGCTTCTATACCATATTGCATGTATAGCCCAATGTTTGGAAATGGAGATCCCAACAATAGCTGGATCTCATGCTCCACTTCCCTCTTGGGTAGTAGCCTTTTGGGATCCTACAACACTTTTTTGTATGCATATAAATATTCCATTTTTTGTATTTGTTTCTTAGTATACCCCTAAAGGGATGACTATTCTCTCACAGACTCTTCTACAAACTGGTTTTCTCTTAAAAAACGTAAAGCATACTTCTTGCTAGAACAGATCAATTTCTTGGCTTGGTTGGCACTTATCAGCGAAATTGTGGACTTGCCTTTCTGTGCATTGAATGTGAAGGATTTTTCATCCTCAATGTGGTTGTACCAGTTAAATATACACATGAATATTGCATCATGCATGTATAAATAAGGACTTCCAAACACTACTCCACATACATCAAGGGGAACTACATCCAGTTCTACTTCATAAATAAAATTGGCACTAATAGAAAATCTAATTTTGCATTGTTTGGTTACCTTTATTTCTACATCCTTATTTACTCACCCCACATGAAATGGGCTTGGATGATCACATACTTCTAATCCAAATTTGTTGACCAAATCTACTGTAATGAGGTTCAGTTGTGATCCAAAGTCAAACATAACACTAATATATTTCTTCTTGACCTGTATCTTTATATGGAAGAGTATGGCCTTTTCATTCTCTTCTTGTTGTTGAAGTTTACTTAGATTCACCTCCTTTTGCAATGATGTACATACAATCTTCTTGTCCATGTTCGAGTTACTTTCCACCTAGTTTCTCAAATCAATGGCCATGAGGTTCTTCTTCTTTGCATCTTCCTTTCATTTCTTCAGGTTAATCTTTGGATGCAACTTCCAAAGCTTCTCCTCTATATGACCATCAATGTTATAATGGTTTCAATGGTTTCTTAGATCTTTGCACTAGTGTGTTGCGGCTATCACTTTTTATATTTTCCCCCTTTCCACTTATTCTTCCCCTCTTTAGAAGTTTCTTGGTTCTCTTTATGCTTCAAACCACTGGATTTCCCTTTCTTCTTCCTTATGTTTTCTAGGTACCATGCATGTGCACAAGCCTTGTCCACTGATATAGGTTTTAATAAAATCGCTTGCTTTCATAGATGGCTACACAGACCCCATAAATAATTGATGAGTACAACTAGGTTCTTTGGGGATTATATACATAACATTATGGCCATATTTCTAAATTCCGTGGTGTACCCCTTATACACTCTTACCCTACTTCTTCCCAAAGTAATGTCATTGCATCCATTGATCCTCTGCACACTCGATAGGGTAAAATTATGACTTTATGAGGCATTTTAAATCCTCCCACTTAGTCATTTGAGGTTATCCCTCCAACCTCAAGGTCTTTGTGTGGATTTCCCACCAAGTCGGGGCATGACCCTCTAATTTCTATTAAGAAAAAAAAAATCTTATGTTCTTACCCTGTAAGATGAAAACTAAAGTAAACTTCTAATTGTTGCAACTAGTGATTTGGCTTCAGAATGCCAATCTCACCTTGATACATATCGATGTTGACCTTTCCTTCCATTTATAATAAGCAATGTGAATGGTTCATGGTGCTTGAATTGGGTTGATCCTTTTTGGGTCATTTCTTAGATTCCCTCTCTGGTTCTTCTTGATCTGCTAATTTCCCCTCTAATATGATCTCCACATTGGAACCTCCATCTCCTCCAAATAGCCAAAGCTTATCAGCCATGGCCACCACATGAAGGCTCACATTAGATTTTATCTCTGGGACTTGTGCTTCTAGCCACACAAACCCCTCCTTTGCAGGATCATGAGGGGTGTTCACAGATTCATTGGCTATGACTATGGTTTTGTGACTTTCAACTTAACTGATCTAGATCCCTTGCAACTACTGATAATATACCCAGAGAAACCTGCTCTTATACTAGTATGATCTGTAAATTGTCATGGATATTCCACTAGACATTTCATCACAACAAATCTAATAAAATTATGCTTAAAATAGGAAATATACACTATGAGGGTTTATTTATCCTTAGATTTTTGGATTTGTTATTCAATGTTTGTTGTGTATGCATGCAAATTATAATTATGCAGAAAATAGAGAACAATGATATAAAACTTACAAACCACAAATCAACTCAAGATATAACCTGGGAAACCCTTTCTGGAGAAAATCCAAATGGAAGGTGATGTTGCTCTACTCTCTTTCTCTGGATGGAAAATGGATGCAATTACAATGATGTGAGGTTTGTGGCCCGTGGGTTGCTATAGTGCACAAATCCTTTTTGTTTTCTCTCTCCCTTTCTACTCTTGGTTGCTCTACTCATATGTGGAACAAAACACACTCAATAGAATGTAACCCCATTTTCCTCCTAGTGGCATTGTTATAACACATCTAAACAACCTACTAGTGGTTAGGTTTGACTCCTTAAACTATTAACTAGAGTTACAATATTGACTCCTCTAGAGTCTTCTACATCATGATCATGTGGCTAGCCCCTCTTCCATTAATAATGAGGGTTAAAGTGGCATCCTCTTGAATTATGGTGATCAAAATAGGAAGGTTAACTATCAAGTGGCATAACTTTTGCATATCGACTCTGATTGAGGTGATTCTTCCACCATTGGAAATTCTTTATGGGTTGAATAACATAAAATCATGCGAAACTTTAGTGGAAAATTTGTATTCCCAATAATTTCTATTTGATGCCTCAAACTACTTCTGGAAGGTTTCAAACCCCAATTTTCCAAATTGGGCCCCACCAATAAAAATGGTCTTATGAGATGATTCTATTGACATAGATTGTCATTGATGTCAATATGGCAATATTCGAGGAGCCAAGAGGAGCAAACAGAGCCATCAGAGGAGCAAACAGAGCAAAGAAGTAGGCAGAGCTATCGAAGAGCATATATGCATGCATTA
>CM062820.1:1459137609-1459322609 GCA_031772625.1 Pinus tabuliformis | reverse complement strand
CAAAAGTCAAGAAGGCAAAGCTTCAAAATCATAGAAGGCAATTTGAAAATCTGACAATGGAATATGAAGAAGATATTTCATCATACTTCCTCCGAGTAGCTGAAGTGGTCAACTCCCTTAAAGGATTGGACGAAAAGATTGAAGAAAGTACCATTGTTCAAAAGGTATTAAGATCTCTTCCAGATAGATTTGACTCCAAAATAAGCGCCATAGAAGAAGCAAAGGATCTAGATACTCTCAAGATGGATGAACTCCATGGAATCGCCATTGCCTATGAGATGAGGAAAGGTGGCCCAAGCTCCAAAGATGCAGCATTCAAGGCTTCAAAATCAAAGAAGGGGAAAGAAAGGAATGACTGTAGTGATGACTCCGATGTGGAATCCAAATTGGCTCAATTTGTACGAAAGCTGAAGAGAGGATCTAAGCTGAAAGGTAAGTACCCTCTTATCTATTTCAAATGTGGAAAAATAGGTCATTATGCTGCAAAATATCCTCATAAACATGATAGTGATGATGAAGGAAATTCTAAAAGAAGGGTATACAAAAAGAAAGGGACCAATAAGAAGAACTTCTTCTCTAAACAAAATGAGTCTGATGAGGATGAATTTGTAGTCATCAAAAGGAAATCAGATGAGGAAAGTGACCATGATGAAAGCCAAGAAACATTATTCATGGCATTCACAAACGAAGATGACTCAAGGCTAGAAGGAAATGTAGATGAACTGTTAATAAGTGCCATTGAAGAAAATGAGAAATTACGGAATAAAATCATTTCTCTCAAGGTAGAAAACGAGGAAATAAGAAGAAGAGAAGATCTCTTGGAAACAAAGCTAAAAGAAAAAGAAGAGATTTTTGAAGAACGTGAAGCCGAAATAGTATCTCTGAGGAAGGAATTGGAGCAAGTCAAAAAGGGTTGGAAAAGCTCTCAAATACTTGAGACTATCCTAAAAAGTCAAAAACCTCAACATGACAAGTTTGGAATAGGCTTTAAAGGAGAATCAAAAAGCACTAAGAACAGTGTGAAAAGCTATGTCGATGCACTTTCCAGCAACCCAAAAGAAGAAAAAGTATGTCATCAAAGGCGCATCCCAGATCCAAAGAATGAAGAGAGAATAACACCAAAGAAGAATGTGGATTCGAATCATGGATACTACAGCAAATACAAACCAGTATTCCATCAAAGGCCCATCTCAAATCCAAAGAATGAAGTGGGAGTAATTCCAAGGAAGGAAAATGACTCAAACCGTGGCTACTACAATAGGTACAAAACTATCTTTCTTGGACATTGTTTTCATTGTAAAAACTTTGGTCATCAAGCCAGACATTGCATGGCTCGCAAGAGTGAAACGCCAAAGCTAAAGGATCAAATAATCAAACCATATGGCCCCAAAAGGCAGGGACAAATCAGAACCTTCAATTCATTTGATCCCTTGACCAAATTTGATCTCAATTGCTCATTATGCTACAATAATGGACACTATGAACAAAACTGCCCACTCAAAAGGATAAAAGCAAGTAGTGAGAATCCCAACATGGATAAATGTGGCCTGGCTCTATATGCTTAAAATAAGGAAAATCATTGGTTTGTGGATAGTGGGTACTCCAGACACATGATAGGGGACAAAAGGAAGTTTGTCTCATTAAGCAAAAAGGAAGGAAATGTGTCCTTTGGAAGTGGATCTGGCAGAATTGCGGGAAAAGGAACTGTTACCCTCATCAATGGAAAAGGAAAAGCTCAAGATGCTCTGCTAGTAGACGGGCTCAAACACAACCTTCTGAGTGTCAGCCAAATCTGTGATCAAGGACATAATGTTGTCTTTAGCACCAAAGACTGTGAAATAAGGAACTCTTCCTCAGGGGAACTTGTGGCGAAAGGGGTTAGAACACCAGACAACATTTACATTCTGAATAAGATTCAAGAGAATAAATGCTACCTGAGTCAGACAGATGAAATTTGGTTGTGGCACAAGCGACTTGGACATACAAGCTTCGAAAATCTGATCAATATCAACAAGATTAAAGCTGTACGAGACATCCCAAGGCTATTCAAACCAAATCAAGGAGTATGTGGTCCCTGTCAACATGGAAAGAAAACCAGAACTAGCCACAAGATCAAGGATCTCTCTACATCGAAGCCCTTGGAGATCATCCATGCTGATTTATGTGGAAAAACTAGAAATCAGGCACTCCAAGGAGAAAGGTAATTTTTTTTATTTGTTGATAACTATACTAGAATGATGTGGATATATTTTATAAAATATAAATATGAAACATTTGAGTGTTTTAAGAATCTAAAAGCACTTGTATAAAATGAAAAGGACTCAAAAATTAAGTGCCTCAAAACATATAGATGGGGAGAATTCAAATCAAAATAATTTAATGAGTTCTGTAACATACATGGAATTAAAAGAGAATTCTTTGTTGCCAAAACACCCAAGCAAAATGGGGTAGTTGAAAGAAGAAATCGGACAGTTCAAGAAATGACAAGAACAATGTTATTAGTAGCAGAATTACAGCCAAAATTCTGGAGAGAAGCAGTCAGAACAACTGTCTATACCTTGAATCGAACTCAATTAAGACCAAATTGTGAAAAAACTCCTTATGAATTATGGAAAGGAAGACCTGCTTCAGTAAAGTACTTCAAGATCTTTGGAAGCAAGTGCTTCATAAAAATCAATGATGGCTCACTAGGAAAGTTTGATTCTCAGGTTGATGAAGGGATATTCCTTGGATACTCTACACGGAGCAAAGCCTACAAGTGCTACAATTTTCAACTAAAGAAAATAGTGGAAAGCATTGATGTAAAGATTGATGAAGACCTTCCAGAAAAAGAAATTGAAGAACATGAAGATGATCTTCTCATTGAAGAAGAAGAACCTAAAGAAGAAGAAATAGATCAGGAAGAAGAAGAAGAGGAAAAAGAACCACCTCATACCCCTTAAAAGATGAAGTTTCTCCAAAAATATCATCTAGAAGAGCAGATTATTGGCAATAGAGATGAAGGGATGCAAACCCAAAGAAGGATGATAATTACACCAAAGAGAAACGTTATTGCTCTTCTATCCATGATAGAACCAGAAACATTTGCACAAGCAAGGATCCTCATTGGGTAAAAGCCATGGAAGAAGAAATGTCCCAAATTGAGAAGAACGAGACATGGGACCTGGTACATCATCCAAAGGACAAAAACATAATAGGAACCAAGTGGGTATTCAAAAATAAAATGAATGAAGAAAGACAAGTTATCAAAAACAAGGCAAGGCTTGTCTACAAAGGCTATTCACAAATTGAAGGAATTGACTTTGAAGAGACATTTGTACCAATAGCTCGTATGGAAACTATCAGGATGTTCTTGGCATTTGCTTGCTCAAAAGGATTCAAAATCTATCAAATGGACGTAAAATCAACATTTCTGAATGGGGAACTCAAGGAAGAAGTCTACATGGAGCAACCAGAAGGGTTTGATCTAACGGAAGGAAAAGACTTAGTTTGTAAGTTGAAAAAAGCATTATATGGGTTGAAACAAGCTCCCAGAGCTTGGTATGCAAGATTGGATCACTATCTACAACAACAAGGCTTCAAGAACGGAGTGGTAGGAAGTAATCTCTACATAAAGACAGATGAAGGTAAGCTACTAGTCATGCTTGTTTATGTTGATGATCTGATTTTTGCTAGCAATAATGATGAAATGAGCCATGTATTTTCTCAAAACATGTCAAGAGAATTCGAGATGTCAATGATAGGAGAGTTATCTCACTTCCTTTGACTACAAGTATCTCAAACCAGAGCAGGATTGTTTATATCTCAAGCCAAATATCTTAAAGACATGCTTAAAAGATATGAAATGGAAGACTGTGCACCCATGAGCACACCTATGACCACAAATTGCAAATTAAGCAAAGATGATGACTCCGCTCCAGCAAATGCAACTCATTATAGATCAATAATTGGAGCCCTTATGTACTTAACTGCTACAAGACCCGACATAATGCAGGCAGTAGGAATGGTGGGAAGATTTCAATCTGCTCCTAAACAATCCCATTTGTTAGCTGTAAAAAGAATTCTCAGATATCTGAAAGGAACTCCTAATTTCAGTCTTTGGTACCCTAAGAGCTCTACACTGACTGTAACTTCATACACCGATGCTGATTGGGCCGGAAGTGTATATGATCGGAAAAGTACTAGTCGAAATGCATTCTTCCCAGGAGACTGTTTAGTATCTTGGCTCAGCAAAAAACAAACATCCATATCATTATCCACAGCCGAAGCCAAGTATATAGTTGCAACAAACTGTTGTACTCAAATACTATGGATGAAGGAAGCTCTAAAAGATGTCAACATAGGTACAGATCAACCAATTACCATCTATTGTGATAACACAAGTGCTATCGGTCTCAGCAAAAATCCAGTGATGCACTCAAAGACCAAACATATACCAATCAAGTATCATTTCCTTTGTGAACAAGTAGCTGAAGAAAACATCATCTTGGAATATATCAATACTAAGGAGCAGATAGCTGATATTTTCACAAAACCTCTTCCTCGAGAAGCATTTGAACATCTTCATCAAAAGATAGGGGTTATTCCTTTAGCATCACTTAAGTTCATTCATAAAGATGTTACAGGACATGGGGAGCAGTTCGACAGGGGAAGTCTGTATGCATTCCTTTTCCATTGATGTCAAAGGGGGAGAGAAGAAGAATATTGCCATCAATAACAAAGGGGGAGATTGTTGTCATACATTGTCATTGATTTCAATATGGCAATATTCGAGGAGCCAAGAGGAGCAAACAGAGCTATTGGAGGAGCCAAGAGGAGCAGACAGAGCCACCAGAGGAGCAAACACAACAAAGAAGCAGACAGAGCTATCAAAGAGCATACATGCATGCATTAACACTATCGAAGGCCAAAACCCATATATATATATATATATATATATATATATATATATATATATATATATATAGGCTATATACACAATCGGTGGCAAAAACCTATACATATATGCAAATACACTATTAGAGCGGAAAGGCAGAGTTTATATATGTGTGTGCAGAATACACTATCGGCGGCAAAAACCTATACATATATGAAAATACACTATCGGAGCGGAAAGACAGAGTTTATACATGTGTGCGCAAAATACACTATCGGAGGCGAAACTCACATATATATGCCATTTACACTATCAAAAGCGAAAATCACAGTTGCATTGGAATACACTATCGGAGTGGGCATATAACTGAACCGCCGATTAACATATCAGCGATATATATATATGTCGTTGTCGAGGGTTTGGGGCAATGGCACATAACCGAACCGCCGATTTCACTATCGCTGATATATATATATATATATATGATTTCACTATCACTGATATATATATATATATATATATATATATATATATATATATATATATATATATATATATATATATATATATATATATATATATATATATATATATATATATATATATATATATCAGTGATAGTGAAATCATATATATATATATATATCAGCGATAGTGAAATCGGCGGTTCGGTTATGTGCCATTGCCCCAAACCCTCGACAACGACATATATATATATCGCTGATATATATATATATATATATATATATATATATATATATATATATATATATATCAGCGATAGTGAAATCGGCGGTTAAGTTATGTGCCATTGCCCGAAACCCTCGACAACGACATATATATATATCGCTGATATGTTAATCGGCAGTTCAGTTATGTGCCATCACCCCAAACCCCTGATTGTGATACATATATACGTGGACCTGCTATAACATTGTGCTATGGGTTAATAATGTATCGCATCCACCCATCGCAATGATACACAAAGGGTTGTCCTCCTACAAGTGCCGATTGCGATTACACTACGGACCCGATACAGTATAGATGCGGGTGTAATAATTTTTGAAGTCCGCCCTTTAACGTTTTCGCCTGTTTTTTTCATATTTCCTGTGTATTTGAATATTTTCCTTGTGCGGGGTTTGGAGGCAAAAATACATTAAAGAATTCTCCCGATAGTTCAGGAGGTTGAACTAAAGCCGATTGCGATTGTGATTGGGATGTGGCATGTCCATTAAGAAATGTTGTCTTTGTGTATGCCTGTTATCATTGAAAAACGGGGCTCTGTTACAGTTTTTTAACACACAACGACCGAAAAGCCAGGAGGCTGAATGGAAAGCCAGCGCAGAGGAAACCGAAAAGACAAATCAATGGAGAAGAGGGAAGCCAAAGGACAAGCCATCAGAGAGGAAGCTAAAGTGAGCGTTGAAGAAGCTGAAGAGTTAGTGGGAAGCGGAAACGAACAGTCAGAGGCAAAAAAAAAAAAAAAAAAAACAAGGAAGTGTGTGCGAATAATCAGTGTGAGAGGAAGTCGAAGTTCGGACAGAGGCAGCAGAGGCAGGAGAGGTAGGAGAAGCATGAGAACAAGAGTGAAGTAGAAGCTCAGCAAGTTTGGGAGCAGAGAACTACAGCAAAGCAGTTTATACCAGGTTTGGGTTGGAGCCTCAAAACTGAAAGGACTAGAATCCTTGGGAGTTGGTGCTCCTAAGTGCAGAACTATTGCCTTGGAAGAACAGAGTTGGTGCTCTGGAGGTTGGAGCCTCACAAAAGTCCAAGTTAGTGCTTGGAAACTGATTTCAACTAGTTATATATTGTATTTATTTCATTGCATTGTTTGTGTTAATAAAAGCATTTATTTAAGCTATCTATTTCTGTGTTCCATATATATACATGTTTTTGGTGATAAAAAGAACAACATAAAAAGAAACACTGATTCACCCCCCTCTCAGTATATCCAACATATTCCTCCACCTTTCCCACTATGAAATCATCGATATGGATGAAAAAAATATAATGGTAAAATTCGGATTAGCTACATGGTCAATACAAATTCTCCAAAATGAGTAGATAGCCTATACCTTTAGAGTAGTTCGGTAACACCTCCATTCCTTCTCAAAACTAGTGGTAGTTGGGTGGTTCAACTACCAAATCATGAATCAAAACAATAAATTTAGCTAAGATCGGAAACTTCCCAAATACATCTTATAACTTCCCTCGGGCATAAAGATTCTTGTTTCAAAATTGAGGCTTTTGTGATCAGAATTGATTTGAATTTCATCTTCCTGATCCATCACAATAAAAAATTTATTGGTAGGTCTCCTCTTCAATTTTAACAATATATTAAATAAATATGACTATTTACATCAAATAAAGTATGGAAAAATATCCATGCTTGCCATCCTAGCATTATTAGAATTAATCACATATTACAAAACTTTGGTGATTAAAAATAGATGTTGCATTTTATATACAAAAGTTCCTTATAAAAAAAAGTTAGTAACAATTGCTTTATTTTGAATTTACCATTGGGATTAAATCATATTATCACACTATGGAAGTCTCCTTCAACTAAAAATCCATAAATAGTCACGCAAAACTTGCAACTAACCCCATCCATTTTCATAGAATAAGTGTATCATTAAAAAAATTGAACTTTAACAAAGATAATAACTAGCAACCAATTACAATATAATCTGTTCATAAATAGATAGAATAGAGGTAATTATGCTACCAACTATAACTATTAATTTCTAATTATCAATACGATTATATTTTTTTGTGAATCGAGAGTTTTTTGTTAAGTTAAAATATTACATCTCAACATATATCTTCCCAAAATCCTAGTGGCCTCACTCTTACTATATTTATTGGCCAGTAGGTGCAAACCCAAATCCACGTAGAAACTTCACAATATAACAAAAATAGACAAAACCGGAAAGGTAAATAAAACTAGAAAACATGTAAGACCATGATACAACCAATAATCATAAAAAATCAGAAGAGTTTACTGGAGCAAGGTGGCTTGGAATTGATTAAGGAGATGGAGGGGGTTTGAAATCATAGTGGGCATGTTTCTCCATATGGGCTAGCTTGATCTCAAGTTGATCCAACTTCTCCTCAATGCACCTTTGCCCTCTCATCAGGCTGTCCAGTCTATCATGCATCTGCCACTAGTTAAGATGAAGATGGTTCATGAAGTTGATAATATAATTACAATCATCAGGTTGATTCGTGTTGAGTTAATCCAAGGAAAGACTAATCTGCCTCAAAACATTGTCTTTGTCAGTATGTGGAGGGACCTGAGCCACTGTGGCAGAAGGTAGAGAGGGTTTCAAGTCAATGACCTCACCCAAGCCATGATCTTCCTGCGCACGCCCCCACCTTGCCCCCTATCTACCACGTCTCATCTCACATGTTCATGTTGGAAAGGCATAGCCATCGGGATCGATGACAGATATGTTCCCACACTCCACTAGACTTTGCACCCAAAGAGTATTTTTTTATTGCAAGGCTTTGTATCCACCAGAACACCCAAGGGCGCCACCCCCCAATGCCTTGAACCACAAACATCGTCCTTGCTAGACGCTGTCGATTTCCCTCTTTGGGTCCCCTCCTGTGGTTGGAAAAGTGCCCATATGCCATCGTAGAGGCAGTGAAATACCATTGATTATGGTCTTCTACAGGGTTCACCCAGGTTTGACACCAACTTTGTCACTATCCAGACTTACCCTCGGAAAAAGAAAAAAATTCATACATGACTCCCAGGAAAGTGTTGAAGGAGACTAGTTGAACTGAAGCAAAACTTAGTGAAGCCCAATACTAGGTTGTCAACTGTCAAAACCCCCTCTACCCACACTAGTACACACATGAAAATTTCACTACCAAGGGCCGAAAAACTTACCCGGTCAGAAAGATAAGAGGCTATGCACAAGTTCCCTTGGGAAAACCCTTTGTCCCTCTAATAAATTTCCGGACCCTTAGCAACCAAAAACTTGCATAGAGAAATTAAGATTCCAATATCCTTTATTTGAAACCACCTTCCACAAGCAATAGATACAAGGCCAAACTCTTCAGAAACAAAGGTGACAGACTCATAGATTCAAGACCTCTTACCTCGTTGTTGATGTGAAGGACCTAGAGTAGCTTCGGAAACACACTCAATGTGTATGCAACAAATTCGAGCTAGAGGTGGCTAGATAACTCATCAGGTGGCTTCACATCGCCATGTCTCGTTCCAAGATCATAATTGAACGTCTGTTGAGTCGACGTTCCTCTACTCTTCTCACCCCTAATGTAACCGCAACAAAGACTCCCCTCCTTGGTCACTCACCAAGTGCATATACAACATTTCCCCCAATTCTTTACAAACTGCTTATCAAAGGCAGGTAAAAATCACGCCCACAATTATCCCATACTAGGTTGCATAAAATTTGACCAGCAAATGAACCACCATCCACACAAAGGCATCCCCGCTCGAAATATCACTAAAGCCAGTGTTAGATGAAATGAATTCCACCTTACTTTAGCGTGATAACTCACACAAAGGTGCATGTTATGCCACTGCCACAACATATATCAATTGAATGCCAATATGATTTATGGGGTGGTGAACCCCACGCCGATCTCCACATCTTGATGTTCTGACACCCCCATCGAGGAATCAATAAGATTATATTGGAACCAATCATCATTTGGATTTAACATACATGTCTCGTATAAGACCGCACATATGAACTTTGATTAATGGTGAAGAATGTTAAAAATTACAGTTGTTAACATATTTATATAAATTATTAGTATGAATGTATTGTAATAGTTGTTTAACGTGGCCTTCATTTAATTTACAAATCATAAGGAAAAAATGGAGTCATATTTAAAGAACATCGGCTTTAATAATTGAGTTAACTTTACTAAAATACCATAATCTCAAAAAATTTGATATTTTTTTATATAGGATATGAAAATGCATAACATGATAAAGTTATTGTTGGTATAGACTTATATTGTATAATGATGTTGTCATAATTGATTAAATGATATTTAAAATAAAATAATGAAAATATGAAAATAATGTTTATATAAGAAAAATTTATGTAAATGATGATTGATTAAATATTCATGTAACTTTTTGTATGATATGATTTTGACAAATTCAATCTAATATTTGTTAAGTTAGATTTAACTTTCTGCATCATCAAATTTTTGAAACGTAAAATATTTTTTCTTACATTACAACTATGGGCAGTTACATAAAGGATTTGAATGTTGTTTGTAGCTTGTAGAGCCTACACCTCATGCCTATGCTATAATTCATAATATTAAATAAAATACATTAAAGTTCTTGGTAGTAATTATTTTGGAAAATTTAATACACATAATTAGAGTTTTATTATAATTTAAAATTTGAAAATAAAATAATATTTTTCATATTTGATTATGATTTAAAATTATATAAACTTATCCAATTTTAAGTAAAATCAATCAAAGTTTTAAAAAATCCTACTTCTTATTTTTCTTTTAAAAAAATTGAAGTCATTCAAAACTTGCAACCATAGGTTACATAAAATACTTTGAATGTTATTTCTAGTTGGAAAATTTGATATATCATGACCATTGTAGATCTTATCATGTTTCTCTTTTTTTTAGTTTGTTAGGTTACATAAAATACTTTGAATGTTATTTCTAGTTGGAAAATTTGATATATCATGACCATTGTAGATCTTATCATGTTTCTCTTTTTTTTAGTTTGTAAAACATTACATTATGTGGGGTATTTCTCTAGAAAAAATGTTTTACCTTCATTTCTTAGATTCTTGATTTAATATTCTAAATTATTATAAGAATAATTATTATCTTTTTTTTTTTAATTGGAAAATTAGTCATATAATTTAATAAAATTTGTAAAATTGGCCTACGATTCCTTTGCTTGTTATCACACATTTAGTGGGACAAAAGCTATAATAATGAAGGTTAAAAGGAACATAAAAATTAGATTGTATAGAAGGTTAACCTAAACTTTTTTCTCCTAATTAGTGCCATAAAGTGTATTCAAAATATAACATACCTTGACCAAGAAATAGGGCATCTCTTTGAAGAAGTCAATGATACTACATATAGGGCAATGAGCTAAACTTAATAAATATGCTGACATAAAGAGAAAAGATATGAAGACACATAGGTCAATACAAATCATTTGCAAAAAGGGTCCATACTTAAGATTAGTCAGTGGTATTATCTATGAAGGCATAAATTCCTTATCATTGCCATGATTTTTTTTTGTCACAAAGTTTACTCCATTAAGGCTCATTACAATATAGATAACTGATGCTATCTAATAACATTCAATTTCTTTTGGCTCAGGGATAAAAAAATCATGTAGTTGCCAAAAACATTGAATAAAATAAGAGGCAATCCACATTGTATAAACTTTTGAAAAAATGGAAATAAGCAAATAGTTGGTAAATTTAAATTCAGTGAAACTCGAGACAAATCTAATTTTCAATTCACTCTATCTAATTTTACAAAAAATAAAGTAATCTCATTTTCCCTACTAAATTGATCTTTATCTCAAATCTTATCCACGATATGTTTTCACTGAATTTCACCAAAAGAAGTATAATGTTGACCAACACATACACTTCTAGTGTCTAGAGCCCTAGTGTTGCATGGGAAAAGGTTCTTGGTTTCTCTCAATAAATGCAAAAGCTCACTTTAAGGTATCTTCGTTCTTCACAATACCACCACGTGTAAAATTCTATTTTTGATACCAATTTGTGTTCAAATAAATTAGAAAAAAGCCCAAAACAAAGATATTCAACATTTGTCTACAAAAATATATAATTAAAAAGTTTGAAGGATGGCCTTCTTGACCATTTTCTTGTCTCCAGAAGACTAAATCACAACATCAAAGTCAAAATTGCTAAGGATAAAGGGAATATGACTGTTGGAAAATACTAGAAAAATAATAAAGGGGTAGGGATGGGAATAACTTACATACCTCGAAGAAATTCATAAAACGAACCTACATTTTCTCTTTAGAATTTTGAGTGATGTTAACGTTTTTGGGTTTATGAATGTCCATTTCCTACATCTGAAATCTTGCTTTAAATATTTGTGTTTTACATCAATCTTGATTCATCAAACTTTAGAATGCTTGTTGGATCTCCACAATGGTAATATTGGGGAGTCAAAACTAGAATCCAAAGCATGCCACAAGCAAGCAGTTGGATTTTAAGACTAGGATTTGATAGTTGTTTGAATCCGAATGGTTATATCATTCCATAAGGACTAGAAAATTTCATTCTTGTGAAATGGCAGGTGAAAATTCCAAGTCACTAAAGAAAGAGACTCAAATTTTCAAAACACATATGTGCAATGCATTAATTGCGAGTTATGACTCCCAAAACAAGATTGTAACCTTACAAGGAGAGAAGATTATATTGTGTAGGTTTTCAAGGGACCTATACAATCTTTTAAATATTATCAACAATGTGTTGACTGCAATTGATAGAGCATGTACTATGCGGTATTTTCTAATAGGTATACATATTTAAAATGACAATTTTGGAACAAATTATATCAAATAGCAAAAATTATGTCTAATTTTGAGAAAAATCAAATCAAACTCTTTGAAATAATGCAATGCAAGCTTCAAGTCCTAAGAACTAAGCTAAACAATTTTGAAACATGGGTAAACTATAACTTTTCGCATAATGACTTTTAAAGGTGCTAATATTTTAGTGAAAATCCACATGTTTTGACCTCAATAAAAATCTTTGTGCGCAAGAAAAACATATGCATTCAATATTTCACGCGATGTAAGGATAACAAAATAAAAGTGCCAAATTATTATCGTCATAAAAGGTAACATGAAAACTACTTCTCTTTCTCACAATAGTTTTCTAGAGACTTCGTGCTATGGGGGAAAAACAAAATATGTTGTAATTAAACAAGCAATGATCCCTTTTAGCAATAGCAAAGAAGATTCACAAAATTATAATGATGAATTTTGGCTAGAGCCTTTTTATTTAGGAATTATTTGCAGGCCAGTGAACACTCATTGGATGTCCCTTCCAAATCCACAAACCAAAGTCACCACTGCCCACAAGATGATATGTAATCATGGAGCCATAAAATGAAAAGTTATGATGGGGAAAGCTAGTCTTACGAAGTGATGCCAAGCATTAAATAATAATAATAATAACGATTCAAGTCATCTACAAAGTATTATTCAGTTTAAAAAGTAATGATTAAGATCTCATTCATATGAGAGTTGCGAGCTATTCAATCACAAATGAAATGCAACCAAATACACTGAAAATTTGTAAAAAATATTGCATAGCACATCAAAATATATTATATTTTATGATAAAGTACTACAATACTTTATTATGATCAGTAAAATTTTAATTTTTTATTTTTTAATAATTTTTTTTTGAAAATTCTCTTTTCAACCAGAGAAAAAATATCAATTCTAATACTTCATCTAATTAATGAGTGAATGGGGTTACTATATTTACTTTCTAAGTACTATCCATGGATTTTATGATAAGCATGCATAAAGGAAAGGATGATTGGATAGATTTGATTCATGGGAGGGGTACAAGTATTGAGGTCCACACATATAGAGACACTCATACCACAACATTTAGATTTTCCATTTGTCCTGCTTGCTCGAGTTCGTGGCCTAGTCGCTATCCACCTTTTGCTTTGTGGTGAGTTACGCATGAAGAGACACGTGAATGGCTATTTATGGGGTGCTAGTCTTAATCAAACAACTCTACATATTCACAAAACCTAAGATTCCACACGGAACTTAATTGCATAATTGTTTTTATCTCATTTACCATAATGCTCGCGTTTACTTTTATTCCATTAGTACAATGCGGATTATGTAAAGATTTAAAAAAAAAAAAAAAAAAATTAAAACTTAAAAATTTAATATTATATTTAATAATCAAATTAAAGTGTACATCATATTTTGTTTATTTCTTAATTTCAATAAAAATATACCAGATGTGGATATATTTCAATACATTTTTTCTTTTGTTATAGATTCCTAAAGGATAATAAAAAGAAGATCTTGTAGTGCGTGAAGAAAAAAAATGATAGAGAGTGTACTCAAGTTAAACAAATTTTGTTTTATATTAAGATTTTTGAAAAATGATAAATTAAAATTAAATTTTTAATATTATATGTAATAATCAAATTAAAATATATTTTGGTTTATATATACATTTTAGCAAATATGTATTTTGTTGGTTTTTTATTATAATATACACATATTAAAATATATTAATTTCAACTAATATATACATGATGTGGATGTATGAGAACATTTTTTTTTTCAATTTGTTTTGTTTTGTTGTAGATTTTTAGAATATAATAAAAAGAAGATTTTATGGTACTAAGAAATAAAAAGAACAACTATCATGGAGAGTGTACTGAAGTTAAATATTAGGGAAACATTGTTTAAGATTTGAAACTTTGTCACAATCAAAAGATTCAACTTTAGATGGATGAAATAATTCTTTTGAAATTAAAATTCATTTTTATTTATTTTTTACTTCACATGTTTACAGGGAGCACAATACCATTACAGACACCCTCTCTAAGGAGGGCATTCTGATGATTCCTGAGAGATGGTTGATTACATAAACACAAAATGACCTTTTCCTATGAGTTCTACCACTACCAAACTTTCATGGAGGAAAACAACACACATTATTTTACTTTTCTACTATAATCACTGCTTCATTTATAACTCATCTTGAACGCACTGTCTTACATACCTTATCTCTTTTTTGGTTTTATCATTTACTCCAACATATACGGTTTTTTTTAATGTGACAACACATTTTCAACATGTACACATTTTTTACATTTCTGTATAACGACTATCATGCCACACTATGGACAACATCTAAGAATATTTCTTAGTCAAGATACATGCTTGACATATATCAACAAAATGCAATTTTCTATCATCTGATAATAAAATTAATCCTTTTTTTGAGATTTTTTTTTCTTTCTAAACTTTGTCATCATCTAAATATATTAAACTTCCAATTTTTTTCATATTTATTTACGCTAATATCAAGGTATGAAGATGCAATTGAAAATGACATTTCACACTTAAAACTTGGAGTAGAAATTGAAAAATAGAAAATATTTTCTTTATCTTATCCACTAGTTGGTCAAAAGATAATCACTATTATAAAATAGTAGGAAGCCATGCTAGTGTTGCTTTCATTTACATATGAAAATTCATTTGCAATACAAATATTGTATTAATGCTTATTGTTAAAATATCATTCTAATAGTTTTAAGATAGAAAAATATATCAACTTACATAGAGAGATCAAAGTAAATGAAAAAATATATCAACTTACAAATGAGTCCTTGAGAGATCAAAGTAAATGAAGGTTCTAATTGTAAAAAAATTGAAAGAATAAATGAAGGTTCCCATTGTAGAAAATTTGAAAGAATAATGTTGCTTATAAACTATTTAAAAGGTGAAGTATTGATGTATAAAAGATCATTTATAAAGAGAGGAAAATTTGTTGATTGAGTGTTTTTTTAAGGAGTTACTTAATTATTATTTAATGATTTTTTATAAGCTATATTGGGTTGTAGATCTATGTAATATATGATATTTTTGAAAGAATAGTGCTACTTATAAACAATTTATAAAGTGAAGTATTGATGCATAAAAGATATTTATAAAGAGATGTAAATTTGTTGTTGGGGTGTCTTTTGATAGGGGTTACTCAATTATTGTTTGATTTTTTTTACAGGCTATATTTGGTTGAAGATCCATAGAATATATGATATTTTTATGGTAGTTGTGAGTGTTTTTCATGATTTCGAATGAATGCTATTTTCTGCCAAAAAGTTTTAGAATAAACAAAGTATTGGGTTGAAGATCCATGGAATATATGCTATTTTTTATGGTAGTTGTGAGTGCTTTTCATGACTTCGAATGAAAGATAAATAGTGTTATATGATAAGAGCCATAAACAATTGAAAGGACACATATCAATCAAGTTAATAACCTAATGACTTTATGGCTAGAAAGTGGTTAAAAAAAAAAATAAAAAAATTACAAACTATATCTGAATTGATTTTTTTAATCCTTTTCTATTTTTTTTTTATTTGTTACTAAGAAGTTAATATACATAGGTTTAGCATTATAGAGAAACTATTAACACCATTCAATTTGTTTTCCTTATAACCTAGTTTACACTTAAACACAATCACTAATACAAACAAAAACAATTCAATGCAAATATGATCATTAATACAAACACAAACAATTCAATTTATTTATAATCTTGTCTATTTTGGAATACGATTTTCATAAGTTTAATTTAATTATCAATGATTAATAGGTGGATGGTAGGGATTTAACCTAATTAAATATCCACAAAATAATTTTAGTAGTAGTAAGGATAGAGGGTTGATGATTATCTTATAGGTAGTTATTCTTTTTTTGCTTTTCAATTTAATTTAAAAATATGTTATAAAATAAAATAAAAATATAAAATATAAAAAATATTTTGATTTGGAATGAGTTATAGTTTTTTCATATATGTCGTATTAATAAACCATAATATTAGTCCCCATAATATTATAACAAAGTCTATTTACAACTTAAAAGTCTCCATTCTAAAATTAAGATAAATCTCCATAATTAACAATCTTGTTACATCTTTTTCTACATACATATATTTTTAACTCATATATATATTATAAATAATAATAATAATAATAATAATTTAAAATAAAAATATAATTTAATTAATTTTTATGTCTTATCTATATAAACTATATTATGAAATAAAAATAAAATAAATATTTTGATAAATTCAATATTTCCCAATAATTTCATTTATATTTATATTTATTAATAAAATGTTAATTGCATTGAAAAAAAACCATATTAACTAAGCTCTTTTGCTAACTCAAAAATATCATTAGTCCCATTTTCCTTTTTAATATTTAATATTTATAAATTTAGATGTCAAAAATATCATCCCATTTTCCTTTTTAATATTTAATATTTATAAATTTAGATGTCAAAAATATCATCCCATTTTCCTTTTTAATATTTAATATTTATAAATTTAGAAGTCGAATGTTGTAGTACTTTGAAAATCTGCAATGCCTCTTTGAATTTGCATTACCTTTGAAATGATTGGGAAGGTCCTTGTTGGGTTATGCTCTCCACCACTCATGTGGAAAAGGATCTTCAACAACGCCTTGCTATCGTCATGTGAAATCGACTTGGGGCTACGACAAAGCATCGTTGTTTACTCTAATGTCCACATCTTGAAGGGCTCCATATTGTTATTTGTTTGGATTGGGAAAGGATTATGATTCTATTGTGACCAAAGTTATTTTCAAATCTTATCGATTTTAATGAATCCACTTTTTATTATTTATTACATAATTTATGTACACATTGGGTGTAGATTATGGAGGAAAAAAAAAAAACATAAATGAAAATAAAATATATTTAAATATTAATAATATATAAAAATAAAAATAAATATATATTTAAATATGATTAATATATTTAATTCAATTATATTAAAAAATATTTAATTTTAATTTTACTTATAAAAAATTATTTATATTAAAATTTATTTCGCATTTATTTTTAAATAATAAATAAATTAAAGATATTTAGTATAAGTGGATTATGTAAAGTAGTAGTGAAATAATACTGTTTGTAATAAGTTAGTATGTTGAAGGTTTTTATGTGAAACGAGAATAAATTTGAGGGTGGAATGTATAGATAAAAAGTTATTTTTTAAAATTTGACAATATATATTTTAATAAAAAAATTAGATGCAAAGATGTATATTTGAACATAAGTATTACTTATTATTTGTCATAATTTTTTTTTAACTATATAGTTTTTATATATGATATATGTATTTATTTTATAATATTTTTATTCAAAATTTTAATGATAGCATTTCTACATCTAAAATAATAAAATATTTTACAACTTAGTATAAAGAATATATTGTCATAATTGAGATTTTGTAATATTATGACAAAGAAAAAAATATAAACAAAAATTTGTAACTTTCCATTTTATAAAATTTATTCTTTTAGCAAAATTTAAAATTGCATTACACAAATAAACTAAATAAAGTTGAAATGATATATTTATATCATTTTATTATATTGAAGTTTGTGAATAAATTTAGATGTAAAGAAAAAATTAAATAATATATACTCTAATTATTATTATTATTTTAAATTAAAATTACATTTGAAATATTCTAAATATTAAATGTTATGTAATAATATTTTATTACTTATTATAATATTTTTATATATTTGATTTAAATATATATAATTTTTATATATATTTCTTATTATATTTATATTTTTTTATTTTTTTTAAAATAATAATATTTTAATAATAAAGTAATATGAATGAGTGACTTCCCCAGATGTGGGTGACACGATGGCCGGTAATGAGGAGCCACATGCTAGTCATGTGCTGCCTCAGGTTTAGAGCTGGCAATCAATGCAAGGATCGCCGCCAGGGAATAAAGGGCAGGGTGAACAGGGGAAAACATTCAATGCTCCGTCCGGGTTGTTGGATCGACTGCAGCGAGCAGTTATGGCGATCGAAGCTCGAGGTAACGATGATGTGGTTAAGAAAGGTGGCGGG
The DNA here is from genome assembly GCA_031772625.1 of Pinus tabuliformis. NCBI lineage: Eukaryota > Viridiplantae > Streptophyta > Pinopsida > Pinales > Pinaceae > Pinus > Pinus tabuliformis. Next base: position 1,459,304,043 of record CM062820.1, on the reverse strand, counting down.
ATGGCTCGGCATGAGCTGGTTCATGCTCAGTATTTGGTATTTGGTGTTCAGGCTCTTGCCTGGTCTTTGGCTCTCCGGGGAACAGCTCTTGCCGTCCCTCTGTCTGTTGGGTGTCGTTTCAAGCCTGAAAGGCGGGGTGGATGCAATCTCAAGTTTGTTGGGTGCCGTTCGCTCGCCTCTGTTTCAATTCCGCCTCCCTATCACGCACTGTTCCTTACCCCCGGTGCTCCTGCAAAAATGGTTAGGCCTCGACAGCGCCTGCTCAGCCGTCGAGGCTCTGCCCGGGGAGGGTCCTCTCGTCCTCCAGTTGAAGAACCCCACTCCCACTGCTGTCGTTGCCGATGCCATCGTATTGCTGAAGCCAACCCCATCCAAGCAAGCCAATTCATGGACTCCGGCAGCCCAGATTCTGACCCAGCACCTACGCCTGCCTTTGGTTCCGCCATTTTTACCTTTAGTAGCTCTCTGGACAGACCCCGTATCAATGCCCACGTTTCGGTACTCTTCCTTGAGGAATCTCAGGTTGATAGCGATGGACAACGCAGCAAGAGGAAGCACCCGGGCGAGAGTTCAGAAATCGTCAAGGCGATGCCAGCGGAGGATGCAGAGCATGTTCCCAACCTTCCTCAGCCTCAGGAAGAGTCGACATCCAAGGGGGACAATGTCAACTTGGATCCCTACCCTTCTGCAGAGGAAATGGAAAAATATGGTTGGTGCAAGGTGGTCGAGGAGGAGCCGGACGAATAGCTGTCCATCCGCTCAGTATCACATCCTCCAGCGATACTCAGGTTTTGTTTTGGCTTTCGGTTTTTGTCATGTTGTCTTAATGCTTGTTCCTGCTATGTCTCTTGTTGCCCCTGCGTGGGTAAATGCTGATGGTTGTTTGCTGCCCCTGCGTGGGATGAACACTTATGGTCCAAAGCCCCTGCGCGGGATATCTAGTTTGAAATGGTCGCATTTTTGGAAGTCTCAGACCCCTGCGTGGGATGTTTTGTTCAGTCATGGAGCCCCTGCAAGGGCTGCCCTTTTGATTCCTCCCAATCCAGAGTGCCACAAGTTGGCCTCTGGTAAAAAGATTCTATGAATGTAAATGTCTTTCTTATTCATGTAAATAATAGATTAGTTTTAACGAGAAAAAAATATATATCAATGAGTTGTTGGCATTATGAGATAAGTGTTGTCCTTGATGGCAAACCTCACTGATGACAAATCATAGTACAGAAGGTCAGCAGCAAGGAATTGATGATGAGACTATAAGAAGAAGAGAAAGTTCATACACGCAGGTTAGTTAAGCCCAAGTCGCGTGTACACGCAGGTTGGCTTCAGCAAAAGCGCGTGTATGTGGAAAAGTACCTTTGGTCCATGGCGGTTAGTCCTTGGAAGTTGTGCCTATGGTTTCGGACCATTGTGTCTCGACGGGCGTGTCGATCCCTAGTTTTGAAGTTGATGGTATTGGATTTCTATGGTTTTGGCTCTTGGTATTGAACAAGGCCTAAGGCTATATAAGGAGAAGGAAATCATTAGGCAAGTGTATCTGAAATGTCTTGAATATCTGATGAAGCATTAGATCCAGTATGCAGTGTTATGGGTTGATGATGCATTGCTTGATCTGAGCTAAGGAGAGATCTCACCGGTTGATGGAGAACTAGATCTAAGGAGAGATCAGGGTCAAATGGTTTGAAATGAACTATCTTTATGATGCTTATTCTAGATCTACATACTGACGCATGTATTGTTCTATAAATGTTATGAGTATGACTGATGTCTGGTACAGCTGCAAGTTATGAGAAATTATTTTTAGATCTGTACGCGGGTTGTCTTTGGCAAAAGCGCGTATACACGCGGGTTTGATTCATCGAAGTAGCGTATACATTGTAAAGCTTGTTGCAGATGGATCTGATGGTTATTACAGAGTTCTGTGTCTGCTCTGTGTTCTGGTGACTGTTGTTAACAGGGTTTCAGTGATTCAGAGTTTGATGATTGTTTTGAGCTTCAATGATAGTTATGGGTCCAGTATGAAAATTGGATGAAAAGTGGCCTTACATATTATGTGGTGCTTCAGTGTATCCAGTCTGAAAATTGATGAAACGTGGTACCTGGAGGTGAGAAGATTGTAGGCAAGCACCTACGTACTAGTATCTAAGCTAGTACAAAAGCTAAAGGAGATCTTTGGAGCATTGTAGCAGGTAGCAGCCTGCGTACTAGTAAATGGATCGGCTAGTACAAGAGAAAAGGGGGTTGTAGCTCCCGTACTGGTATAAGACTGCACCAGTACAAATATTGTAAAAGGATTTTCTTATTAAGAAGAAGATTGAGATGACTTGCAGCAGGTGGTTTTCACCCACATTGGGTTTCCACCTTATATCTTTGTGTTCATGTGTGTGGCTCTTGTGTGATGTTCTGTTCTGTTATTCTGCACCTGTTTACTGTTAATATGCTTAATAATGATCTGATGCATTTACTGAAGATTAAGCTAACTGAATTATAAGATCTCTGGATATACGCGAGTTTCATTAGACACAGTAGCGTGTACACGCGGGTTCACTTAATTGAAGTAGCGTATATGTTTCTGAGTATGAAATTGAAAAGTTTGATTAATCTGATAATACTGATTCACCCCCCCCTCTCAGTATTATTTCCAACAATTGGTATCAGAGCAGGTCCTTTGGTAGAAGCTTGATCGCTTGAAGGAGATCCGTGGAACAATGGGAAAGAAGCTTAAGAAGAAAACTCATAAGAAGAAGAAAACATCTCAGAAGATCTATGACAGTGGGAGAGTCGATTGGGGATTAGGTATAAGAAGTTCTTCAGATTCAGAATCAGATTCAGAATCATTATCAGGTATGAATGTGTTATCCTCTGATGTTCCTGCTATATTTCCTTGTGAAAGTGATGGAAGTGATAGTGAAACTACTGAACATGCTTTTATGGGTGAGCAAGAAAAGTGTCAAATAGAGGCAATGATTAGAAGGTTTGCAGACCAAGTTAAAGATCAACAAGATCTATTGAACAAAAGGGAAGAAGAAGTTACCAAACTAAAGGCCCAACTAGAAGAAGGAAACAAGGTAAGAAAGCTTCTCAAGGACAAGGAAGACCAATGTCAAAAATTGCAGCATGAAGTGACATCATTAAGAAAAGAAGTCAACGAAAGAAGCACAACCATCAAGAAACTCAAAGATAGATCCAGCTACTATGAAAATCTTGAAGCTACAATCCTCTCACTAAAAGGAGATCTTGAAGAATCAAAGAAGCAGAATACAGATCTACACCAAGCAATTGAAAAACAAGACAACGAAGTCATCAGCTTAAAATCACAGTTGGAATGTGCCTTCAGAGTTCGTCAAATTCAGCAGGATCTGTATGAAAAGCAAGAAAAGGAGATACTCAATCTAAGGCAACAAATGGAAGAAGGAAGAAAAGATGGAGAAGACATGAAGAAGCAATGTCTAGAAAAGGAGGAACAACTTCAAGTTGAGGTAAATATCTTGAAAGGTAAATTAGAAGAAAAGGATAAACTTTTGAAATTTCAAGATAGTACTAAAGCCTTGGATGATATTCTTAGTAGTCAAAGGTCTCCTGCTATCAAGACTGGTCTTGGTTTTCATGAATCTGTTGAAGGTGAATCTAGTTCACAAGGAGAGGCAAGGAACTCTAAAGAGAAATCCAAAATGATCAACAAGGAGATGAAAGGTCAACCCCATCAACAATCAAGGAAAGAGACTCCTCAAAGAAAATCATTTACTCCTCCTATGAATAATGTTGAATGTTATGTATGTCATAATCTTGGACATGTTGCAGCTAGATGTAGAAGAAGAAGAGTTCAAGACTATTATGCGGACAGGTCATCTCAATCAAGGTACTTTAATGGATATTGCCTTACTTGCAATATGTATGGTCACAAAGCTGCTGATTGCTACAGAAGGAACATGAAACATGTTAGATGTTATGCATGTAACAAGCTTGGACATATAGCAAAGGAATGCAGGAACAAAGGATGGACATCACACCAAAAGGAGAAAACCTCATCACACTTGAAGATATGGAGGAAGAAGGAAGTACAGTCAGCACAATGTACTGAGACACAGCACAGCACAGACATATCAGACTCAGGGGGAGCTGAAAGTGTAAACCTTCAGTGTCCTGAATCTCATACGCAAGTTCCTTAAAGGGAAGTCGCGTATATACGCGAGTTCGACACTGCAAAGTCGCGTATATGTCAGTCTGAGGAAAAGCAGTGGGGACAGGCTCAGAAAAGGGATCTGATATGATTCAGTCCATTATTTGCTCTATTGGTTAATAGCTACAGTCTGCTGAGGATGTGTGGAAATGTTTTGTTACTTGTATGATGTCTGGAAGTGTTTTGATCCTAACTTGAGGATGATGATGTTTTGATGCTTATTGCTGATATATGCATGATCAGATCTAACAAGTTGAGGGGGAGCATATGCCTTTAGCAATTCAATGTTGGCATTATGGTTAATAATCCTTGGTGATGATTCTTATATGGATAAATGATATATCTTGCTATGATATGATGTTGTGAGTTGTCTATGATAAACTCTCATATGATTCTTGAAGTTACATAGAAGATGTTCAGATCAGATTTATGGTTGATTCTTTGATGATGCATGTATGGTGCTTACATGGTGATCTTCATAAGAACAAGGAGAAGTACAAAGCTTGAATACACATCTTCCTCACTTGATGATGAGTCACTTATATACTGCTGTTGTCATATGCATAAAGATCATACAGTTATGATGCAGGCACTCATGTGGATAAGGATTGTTGCTGTTGATGATATCAAGAAGTTTTGTCAAATGAGCTTGAGCTCAAGATACATAGTGCTGACACATGGATGACTACTCAAAGTTGCTTTATTGGAGACATGGTGATGAGTTCTTATTTATATGATGATAGGTTGATACTTACATATGATGATTGATGCAGATGTTCCCAAGAAATGATACTTGGAGCTTGTAGATCTTGACGTTGATGTAATGGCTATGGTGGTTTCACATGTAATGTGAATGATTTCATGATGATGTTTAAAACGAGGAATTGACATCTATGTTCAGACATACCTTGCTGCAGGACATTTACAGGTTGTTGATATTGAAATTTGTGTACGCGTGTTGTTTAAAGGATATTCGCGTGCATACGCGGTTTTACAAGAGGATAGTCGCGTATATGGTATACGCGTGTTGCGTAAGGGATATCCGCGTATATACGCTTGTTTATGTGTATACAGACGCGTATATGGATTTTTGAAGAAAATCAGCAGGGACAGATGTTGGTTGCAGAAAGTCTGATATGGGTCTGACAGAGATCATCTGGCACAGGTTCAGGGGGAGCAGATAATCTTCCAATGATGCATTGTTGGCATTATCTTAAAGTTTTTGGTTCTGGTTCACTTTTGTTGTTGATTTCAGATGGAACAAAGGCGAAAGGAGAACAGAAGGATCTCTTGGTTGTTGATCTGAATGGTGATTATCAGATGCTTCTGGTGACTTTCATAAGTCTTGGTCTAGTTCTTACGTCTCTATGTCATATATCTCTTTTGTGGTATCTCTTTCATGGTGTCAAGGTCATGTAACGGCCTATTTTGGTTTCCCCACTATGCCTGGGATGATTGATGCAATATGATTGGTTGTCATATGTAAACTTTTGATGTATCCCCACTTGGTTGGGTGGATGAGTCAATTTTTGTATATCCTCACTTAGTTGAGAGATGGATGTATGTATGAGTCTTTGGTGATAGGAAGGTCCTTTATGATGTATAGAGTCATGTTCTTCTTGAAGAACATCTTTTGCAGATCTTGCCTACAGTCAGGAAGAGCATGTACAACACACTTCAGCGGTACAGAGATTCAGCATGTACTCAGGGGGAGCATGGACAGATTGGTACACCTTGGCATATACAAAGGGGGAGACTATTCAGAGATTTCAGCAGGTACTCAGGGGGAGTATGGACAGTGGAATGATTCAGCAAAGGAAGAGAATATCTTGGTCCACCCTTTGCCCTTGATGTCAAAGGGGGAGAGTGATTTGGTGTTGTTGCCATCAAGTCCAAAGGGGGAGATTGTTGGCATTATGATGCATGTGTTGTACTTGATGGCAACCCTCTCATAGAAGAATATCTCACTTATGTATAACTGGGTGAATCTTCAGAAGAGATATCAGATGTGACTGATGGAGGACAGCTCAAAGGAATCAGATGATGAATCTTCAGAAGAGATATCAGATGTGACTAATGGAGGACAGCTCAAAGGAATCAGATGATAGTTCTAAGTGTGACAAGTTAGCTTTGCCATCAAGTCCAAAGGGGGAGATTGTTGGCATTATGAGATAAGTGTTGTCCTTGATGGCAAACCTCACTGATGACAAATCATAGTACAGAAGGTCAGCAGCAAGGAATTGATGATGAGACTATAAGAAGAAGAGAAAGTTCATACACGCAGGTTAGTTAAGCCCAAGTCGCGTGTACACGCAGGTTGGCTTCAGCAAAAGCGCGTGTATGTGGAAAAGTACCTTTGGTCCATGGCGGTTAGTCCTTGGAAGTTGTGCCTATGGTTTCGGACCATTGTGTCTCGACGGGCGTGTCGATCCCTAGTTTTGAAGTTGATGGTATTGGATTTCTATGGTTTTGGCTCTTGGTATTGAACAAGGCCTAAGGCTATATAAGGAGAAGGAAATCATTAGGCAAGTGTATCTGAAATGTCTTGAATATCTGATGAAGCATTAGATCCAGTATGCAGTGTTATGGGTTGATGATGCATTGCTTGATCTGAGCTAAGGAGAGATCTCACCGGTTGATGGAGAACTAGATCTAAGGAGAGATCAGGGTCAAATGGTTTGAAATGAACTATCTTTATGATGCTTATTCTAGATCTACATACTGACGCATGTATTGTTCTATAAATGTTATGAGTATGACTGATGTCTGGTACAGCTGCAAGTTATGAGAAATTATTTTTAGATCTGTACGCGGGTTGTCTTTGGCAAAAGCGCGTATACACGCGGGTTTGATTCATCGAAGTAGCGTATACATTGTAAAGCTTGTTGCAGATGGATCTGATGGTTATTACAGAGTTCTGTGTCTGCTCTGTGTTCTGGTGACTGTTGTTAACAGGGTTTCAGTGATTCAGAGTTTGATGATTGTTTTGAGCTTCAATGATAGTTATGGGTCCAGTATGAAAATTGGATGAAAAGTGGCCTTACATATTATGTGGTGCTTCAGTGTATCCAGTCTGAAAATTGATGAAACGTGGTACCTGGAGGTGAGAAGATTGTAGGCAAGCACCTACGTACTAGTATCTAAGCTAGTACAAAAGCTAAAGGAGATCTTTGGAGCATTGTAGCAGGTAGCAGCCTGCGTACTAGTAAATGGATCGGCTAGTACAAGAGAAAAGGGGGTTGTAGCTCCCGTACTGGTATAAGACTGCACCAGTACAAATATTGTAAAAGGATTTTCTTATTAAGAAGAAGATTGAGATGACTTGCAGCAGGTGGTTTTCACCCACATTGGGTTTCCACCTTATATCTTTGTGTTCATGTGTGTGGCTCTTGTGTGATGTTCTGTTCTGTTATTCTGCACCTGTTTACTGTTAATATGCTTAATAATGATCTGATGCATTTACTGAAGATTAAGCTAACTGAATTATAAGATCTCTGGATATACGCGAGTTTCATTAGACACAGTAGCGTGTACACGCGGGTTCACTTAATTGAAGTAGCGTATATGTTTCTGAGTATGAAATTGAAAAGTTTGATTGATCTGATAATACTGATTCACCCCCCCTCTCAGTATTATTTCCAACATGAGTGACTAAAATTTTGATATCTAACTTCTATATAAAAAATTTATAATATGTTATTTAAAAATATGTTTTACCCATCAAAATTTATATATATATATATATATAACTTTATAATATAATACATTATTTAAAAATTATATTTTACTAACTAATATTTATTAATCTATAATATAATATATTATTTAAAAATTATATTTTACCAACTAATATTTATTAATTTTAATTAAAAAATTTCCAAAACAACACTTAAAAATTAAATAAATATTAAAATTATTCGCTAGTGAGCAAATTTAAAATGGGTGGTGGATGAACTTAATCCCTTTCAATATATCCACTCACTAGAGATTTGGTGTCTACGTCCTTGACTAGACCTTGTCTCTGAAATGTGTATAATATAATTTATTTGTGGTTCCAAGTGTCATGATTAGTATGTTCTCCCCGTTTGGACAGCCCCTTGACATTATAAAAGAAAAGAACGGGACCCAGCTGTTACTTTTCTCTGGTGGGGTAATGATTGAGAGAACGACAAACCAATGTCGTCAAAGTTGGGCAAAGGCGGTGGTCGAGTGGTCCCGCTACCAAATTTTCTCGCGATTGGACATAGAGAAAGTGAGGACGTGACTTGTCACTGTCCCCCAACAAATCTACCCAGAAAAAGGATCGAACCTCCCACGCCACGCCATTGCCGGCGTCGTGGTACACGTCACCCTCAATCTTCGACCGACGGGTATCTGACTCCGCTGGGAGCATCGGACGCGACAAAGATGATGCGGAGCATTAAATGTTAGGTAGCCAGCGTTGACACGTGTCGAGCAAGCAGCCAGCGAACGTGGGATGGGGATGGAGATGGAAAAGAGGTAATCCAGGCTGGACGAGGCAACCACGGTTCGCACTCCGTGGTGGACTCTGCTGCAATTGGACTCGGACAGAGAAGGCTTCTCGGAAAGATGCTTGGTGGTCCCCGAGGTGCGCTCTTAATTATGGCGGGGTCTGTGCAGTTGTCTATAACGCGACTTTTTGAAAGTCTTTTTGCTTAGTTTTTCCGGTGAAAATCTGGCAGCAATTTATTGGAATCGCAAGTTTGATAGCTAGTTTTTGCACAATCAAAGCGTCCCAGGGGTTTTTCAGGGTGCTGAATCCCAATATGCAGTTAAAAAACCATTTTAACTGCAACAAATCATGATTTAATCTCAATTTCTTCCGCCGAATTCCGTCACCAAAATTTCCAAAAAATCACATTATAAACAACTCCCGGGTCTGTGCCTTACACCTGCACCTTCGAGCTCCCCGCCGGCAGGAGGCGGTCTGTGTCAGGATGGTGCAGGCGGACACTCACGCTAGTCGGAGTTGGAGTACTGCAACGTGTAAGTCAAGGCGGCCAACGCATTCCCATTACCTGAAATGCGCGTCGGCCTATGGTGCGCCGCCACAACTGTTGTGGGGCGTAGAGCGGAGCCTATAAATGGTGGGCCCTGCTTTGTGCTATGTGGCAAACAAAATGCAACGCGATTACCGAGGGTGGGCACCGGGTATTTATGCGCAGTAGGATAAATGACTAAGTCTCCTCCTTATCGGCAACGAATGGATGGGATGAACGGCACGGCCTCTCTAATTAATGGAGTCATTTCAGAAAAAAATTAATGTACACCTGCTCGGAGTGCGTGAATAACGAAGGGTTAAAACTTTAGACTTTCGGGAAAGGTGGCGTAGACAACAAGTTAGGTTAATTTGAAAAGTCAATATCAAGTAAGGCTTTCAAGAGTCTAGCGTTTTGCAAAAGTTATTACAAAGGGGGGTCTAAGTTCAATGGTTCTTTAAAGGTGTTTGAAATATTAAATTTATAATGATTAAATTAAAGGCATATTTGATTTATTCAATGCTTTGGTTTATTTTAGAAATTTAGTTATATAATTTTTTTGATATTTAAAAGTTTAATCAATTATTTTTTTTGGTTGTTTAAAATATATTTTTAATTGTATAAATAGGTTCAATACTATCAAAAAAGTGGGCATTTTAATTTTACAAATTAAACAATTTAAATTCAAAATTTTGATTAAAATTAATGAGAAAAATGCTATGAAAAAATGTCATTTCATCTATAAATTAATGAGTTGTTGACTTTTTGGAAGTTTTTTCCTTGGGTTTTTCTAGCCCTATTTCTCTAAAATCCAGCAGGAATTTATTGAAATCACAAGCTTGGTAGGTAACCCCTGTACAATCCAACTACTCTAAGGATTTTTCAGGGTGCTGAATCCATATATACATATACACTTAAATAACACAAATCAAAATTTCACCTCAAATTTTTCCGTCAGATTCTTGCAAAATAAAGTCGAAAAACACATTGCAAAATAAATAATGCCGAGAGTATTAGTCTAGTGCATTCTAAAAACAATTCTATAAATTTGACTACTTCTATTTAAAATATATTAATTTATTGTCATGAAAATTTTGAAATAATTAAATTTTGTATATTTCCAATCCATCTTTACAAAATTTCAAATAAATTTAATTAAACAACTTAAAATATATAATTTAAATTTTAATTAAATTAATTTTTTATTAAAAATAAAATTAATTACCCTAAATAATATTTTGAAAATTTTATTTAATTGTTAATTAAATTATTTTATTAAAAAATTACATCGTAATTAAGCAAGCAACCCATTGCAAAAAAACACAACTTTAGCCGTCCAAAAATATTAAAAGGAGAGAAAGAGCCCATCTTTGACAGAATAGCAAAACAAACCAGGAAAGGTGGGAGGAAAGGCCATTCCTTCGCAGAATGCTACATGTTGAGAATAAAGTAACATTTTTTTAAAGATAATTCTAATTGTATTTTAATTTTGTTTATTTATTTATTGTTCGGGAGTATAATTTTAAATAGAAAATAGATTAAGAGTTCTGAATTTTTTTTTGACATATATAAATTTAATAATTTAATTTAAATAGAATTTAAATATATAAAATTGAACAAAAATTTTGTTTTAATTAATCAACTTAAAAGTTTCCAACTTGCATTTTAATTAAAGTTTCCAACTTGCGCAATTCGAGTTTTGTATTGTGGTTGTATGGAATTTAATGGCTCTTTTAATTATGATTTTGTTTTTTTTTTAATTGTGATTGGCAATTTTTTTTGGGTTAAATTTTGATTATTGGTTGTATATGAATTTAATATTAAGAAAAACTCGAAAATATTTAAATGATAGAAAATTTACAATTTAAATTTGTAATTCCAACATATCTTTATCTAGATAAATTTGATTAAAAATATTAAATAACAATTTAAATAGCAAATTAAATACATCAAAATAATCAATTTCTCTTATCGATCATACATTTCAAACCCTATTAGCCTTATTAGTTCAAATGAAGGGTTAAAGTCGCACCCGGCGTGCATGATATGACCGCTGGGGCGGATGGCTTTCGCTCCCGCCAGCGGTGTTCGATCCCTGCGGAGGACCAGCTTGGGCGATTTATGTGACGCTGGCTTCGGCCATATTGTAATCTGGCTTCGGCCGTATTCTGACTGGCTTCGGCCATATTGTAATCTGAGGACTTCAGCCATATATATGGATTTCTCTCTGAAAAAAAACCCAAATTAAAGTCACCAAATGTAAAGATAGAAAAAAAACCCAAATGGAAAAAAAAAATGAAATTTTATTTGGAGACTATTTTTTTGGGTTGGAACTTATTTTTTTTTTTCCAAATTTCAAATGTAAAAGCTGGAAATAGATTCAACTCTCTAAAAAAACCACAAAATAATTAAAAATTTGAACCTTGATAATTATAACCCTGGTTTCAAAAAAAATAAGGCTGAAAATTGACAAAAATGTCACTTCCTTAGACTATGCTCAGGAGAAATTGTTTCAATGAGTTCCGTCGGCCAACTGTGAAAATCCACAATGTACTTGTCAATTGTTTCAATGGGTTCAGTCAGCCAACTGTGAAAATCCACACGTACTTGACAATAATTTTCATAACGTGAAGTATATGCCACAAGTTTTGTCTCTCTCTACTTCCCATCACTTCAAACGTTTGGGGACCACGTTACGGTACGATTAGACTTGGCACTCCACTTTATCTCCACTTCCAACTAACCAACCACCGTCCACCCAAGGAAACTGCCCATGAAAGGAAACTTGGAAATAGAGTATGTACATATTCTAACCTGAAGGGTAGCCAAAGTCGTCGTCACAGTTTGTTTTGGCTGCCGATTTCATTAGCCGGACGGTAGACGGTTTGCTGTTGCAACAGCAAGCAGGTAGTGGAGTAGCGCAGTGGTTTTGTGGTCCCGACTCCCGCCAATGAAACTGTTGGGTTGTTCACGAGTGTAAACGGGGAATTCGTGCCGGAAACAAGCAGTATTTGCCCGAATTGTAGTAGGGAAGTATCTGAGGTTAAGCGGGTTTCTCTCTGCTGCAAGTACCTCTTCTCTTCTACAAAGACGCCGCCGCAAGTTGCAGGAGGCTTGGAAGCTGCTGGCCAGGACCTCCAGAATTCCAAGAATTTGACCCAGCGGAACAAAGGTAGCGGAGGTACCTACAATCCTATTTGGTGTTTTAGCTTTAAAATTAGTGTGTGTTAGCCATGGCGTTCCACAGCCTCTCTCACGACATGCCACTGCAGCGTTTTTCAGAGCAGCGTTTGGACGGAGGAGGGACAAGATATTCGGAGCGACGCGCGCCGGCCGGCCAATTGGGAATAGCGGAGGAAGAAAAAGAGGAAATTCCGATTCCCAGGCAGAGATACGGAAGTTTGGGGTATACGGAAGCACAGTCTTCATCGTCATCCGCTAAGGCGGCATTAGCAGGAGCCGGCGAGTGTGGAGGTGGAGATAAGGTGCCCATGCTTGTGCTTCCTCTTATGAGCGAATCCGGCAGTGCGAGTGAAAATAACGTTAAGCTTGGAACGCCTAACACTTGGCTCAGCAGAGCCGTCTCGGGACAGCACAGGGCGCAGCAGCAGCAGCACTACACGGAACGGAGCGTGGAAGAGGGCAGGAAATGGTGCGGCTGCGCGGCCGGCTCTCGCGACTGTATTCATTCTAGTTTCTTGAAGCTCCAGAACCCGGCAAGTGCGGGTTCGAGCTCCGCTGCCGCCAACGCGCTGTCCGGCAGATGGCTAATGCCCGGGCCTTTGCTGAACGACAAGATTGAGCGGAGGGAAGAGGTCGAGCTACTTGGAGGAGAAATTCCGGGCGAGTCTATTATGGCATTATCCGCACAATTTAAGACTGCGGGTTCTGCTGCGCCGGAAAGGGGGCTGTTGAATCTTCATTCGGCGGATGCGGTGAATAGCAACGGAGAACCTGTAGATAGCGGAGGGGCCGGTGGAGATAGAGACGGAGGGGAGGAGGCGGAGGATCATGCGGCGTTGTGGCAAAGCGCCCGGATAAAAGCTGACATTGTCTCACATCCGCTTTACGACCAGTTATTGTCCGCACACTTGGAGTGTCTTCGCATAGCGACTCCAAAGGATCAGCACTCGATGATTGACGCGCAATTAGCGCAGTCGCAGCATGTCGTCACCAAATATTCCGTTCTTGGCAACGATAATTTCCTCGTCGGCGACAAGAAAGAACTCGATCAGTTCATGGTTAGATTCTCTCTGCCTATGTTTTTCCTAAACGTTCTTTTTATTCTTTCAAACCTCTGAACTTCTTCTGAATTATTTGTTCGGCGAATTTTGCTTTATAAATGATTTAATATGTAGCAAATCCCGGTTTACTGAAGAATTACTGCACAAGAATGTTAAATTTCTAAATTCTCTTAAAGCATAAACCTTTTTGTTTTGCCTTTTTATTTAACGAACGGGATCTTTAAATCTTCATAATACCTACAAATATTTGGGGATAAATTCAGCGTAAGCAGAGTCTTTTGTCACAGAATGTTAAATGACATCTTTGTTCATTACATAGAGCTTTGTTCCATCTGCAACAATTTCGTCTTTAGTGAATAAGAAATAACTTGATCAGTTGATGGTTCGAATCTCTCTAGTTCTTTCTTTACGTTCACGCTTTTTCTCTACCTGCAAACCTCCGAACTTCGTCATCGTCTGTTTGTCTTGCCCGGCAAATAATGTCTTCCCTGGAATAGCGGCCGGCTGGGAAATTCACAAGAATGCTAAATTCGAATCCGGGTTTAGATAAAATTTAATTCACAACAAATGCTAAATTCTCGTCTGCTAAGCCCCTTCGTTTTGTATTTTACAAATTATTCAACGAACCAGATCTTTAAATCTTCGTAGCACCTACAAACATTTGGGGATAAAGTTATCGTGAGCGGTCTCTTTTGTAACAGGATGTTAGAGATATTTATTAATTACACAGCTTTAATCCATCTCCAACACATCTTTAACGTATTCAACGGGAGAAAGATTTTGGGAAAACTTGAAGTTCTGCATTTCAATTCGGGTTTTAGAGAACTTTAACTTCACACCTCTGCTAAGCCTTTTCGTTTTGCTTTTTAGTAATTATTTAATGATTCAGATCTTTAAAGATAAGTTGTGCCTTCAAAAATTTGAGGATATATGCAGTGTGAGGATGCTAAATGACATCTTTATTAAAGATAAATTTATCAAGTTTTTAACAATCTCATTTTTAAAGGGTTAGATGTGGGAAAGATTTTAGGACAACATCGACATCTACATTTTAGTTCGGGGTTTAGAGAAGAATTACTCCATACGCGTGTTAAAATCTCTGGTTTGATAAGCTCTTTCAACTTGCCTCGTCCGGATTATTTGACGAACTAAATCTTCCTCGTGCCTACAAATATTGGGGGATAGAATTCATTCCGAGCGAAATTCATTGTAGCAGAATGTCAAAAGGGCATCCTTATTAATTAAATAGATATTTTGCTCCATCTGCAATAATCTCATCTTCTTTTTCCTTTGTTTTTTACTTTAGCCGGATTCGATGTGAGATAGATATCAGAAAAAGTAATATTTTTAATTCTGTCCGCTCCGTTAGTTGCCTTCAGTCTGGTTATTTACCTAGTTTCTAACAGATTTGTATTGGGATGGGCTTACGGTTGATAAATGTGTCTTTGCATTCCGAGAAGACAATTTTATTGGTATTATGAATTGAACCTAACAAGATTTACTTCACAAGTTTGCTAAATACTCCCGTCTGCTAAGCCTTTTGGTCTGACTCTCTAAACTTTCATTAACAAACCAGATCTTGTTCAAGCAGTACGTACAATTAGCACAACCCCATGACAATTGAAATGCTAACGACAGTGAAAATGGTCCGGTAAAACGCAAAGGGATAAATTTTAGAATTTTATTCCTTAAAGCTTTATTTCATCTGTAACAATCTCATCTTCAACGGATTCGATATGAAACATACCTAGAAAACTTGAGCATGCACATTTTAATCTTTGCTTCTAGCAAAATCTATATTTCGATATGGCTAAATGTGTCTTTAGCAATTCTAGCAAATCAATCTTATGATTTAAATTGCTATAATTTGCATTGATTTTATGAATTCGGAGCTTAGAAAAATTCATTTCACAAGTTCGCTAAATACACTGGTTTTCTAAGCCAGATATTTATAGGTACAATTGTCAATGAGTATGTCAAATCTTGAGAGGGCAATTGAAATGGAAATAATTAATGAAAATAAACAGTAAAAGGCAAATCGGAATATTTAGAAAATGAAGATAAAACTTGATGAAGAGAATATAAACGTGCATACCAAAATGCAGCAAAACAGGGATTAATATTTAGAAATTGAAGATCGAAACGCAATGAAGAGAACACAAACGTATGGACAGAAATGCAACAAAGCATGAATTAGTCGCATTACTCTGTAGATCTGAATTAGTCGACTAGAATTGAAGATTTCCTTAGGAAACCCATCTGAAGCGTCACAACATCAGTGCCGATTTTCACTCTTCTCAGGCCTTTCTCTTTAGTCTTTTACATATCTTGAACGGATTGGATCTTCCACAGGTCGTACATAAAGGAATAACTTCATCGTTGGGTGGATCTTTCGGGACCAAATAGAAATGTATTTTATTCCGTAAATAATGCAGACAAATTCATCGATAGAGAGAAATCGATCGATGTGAGAAAGAGAGTAAAACTTGAGCCTAGTCTTGGGATTCCTGCATACTCGTGATCTACTTCTTTTCTTCCAGTTTTGTGATAAGTATATTTTTGCACAATCAAGTTTTGTGATAAGTATATTTTTGCACAATCAAGCATATTAAGCTGGGAAGCAATTGAATATTCCCGGGGCATGATACATCCCTTTAAATTTACATAACTAAAATGAACCTGGAAAATATTCCATCAGGTTTCCTAGCGTTTTTATGCTGCAGTAACCTGCAGCAGGATTTCTCAGCTAAACGTATGAAATTTTATGCTGCACTAACCTGCAGCAGGATTTCTCAGCTAAACGTATGAAACTAGAAGAGAAATTTGCCGCAATCGAATACTTTTCAGGCGAAAGGTAAGCTTTTTAAGCCTTTTAAGTTGAGTATTTTTTTTAGAGATCTTTCGACGGAAATCACATGGAGTACCATTTGTGGACGCATTTCGAACCAACTAGTGTGGTTCATCGTCGGGACAAGTATTTTTTATTTTATTTTATTTTTATTTTTTAACTTGTTGGAATGTAGCAAATAATTTTAATATAAAAGTATTTTTATAAAATTGACGAGCTTGACATTTTAGATATTTAAAAATTTATTATTCGAAGTGTTTGACATTTTAATTTTTTATTAAAATTCGATTAAATAATTTTTAGGACTTTTTAAATTTTAATACTTTTAAATTTTATAGCATTTATTTTAATATTTACTATTCAATAAATTTCCGAGTTTTAGAGTTAATTTTAATTTAAAACATTTTAATGTTAAGGATATATTGTCAAACATTAAGTTTTAGTTTTAAGGTGTAACATTTTAATGTCGAATGATTTAAAAAAATATTATTTGAAGTGTAATATTTTGACTTTTTAATAAAATAAAATAAAATAAATTTTGAGACTGTTATTTTAATTTTAATATTTATAATTCAATAAATTTCTAAGTATTAATTTTAAGTCTGATTTGTAACTTTTTAATGTTGACGGATATATTATCAAACGTTAAGTTTTATTTTAATTTGTAACAAAGGATACACTGTCAAACATTATTGTCGCTGAGAGTGGCCTTTCGGTATATATGTAATTAAGATTTTTTAGATATGGCCATAGTGAGTTTATTTGGGGAAGTGGTAAATAGTATGTTGCGTCATATTATACTATATACCCTGTAATAGTGCGTTGATAATATAACTAAATTTATAAATTAAAATATTAATATAATTAACAATAAAATATTGATGATATAGTTTATTATATTAATAAAATTAATAATGAAATATTTATTATAGGATGGATTATGAATAGAAATGTTAGATTAATTTGTTGATTATATTCGTTTATATATTTGTTCATATTTGATTTAGGTTAGTCATTGTTGATTATGTGATTATGTTTGACTATGATTGACTTTAATTATTATAATTATTTATTATTATCTAATTTTAAGGTCATGGCCAAGCGAGACACCACATTGGTATATGAGACCCACTTGTTTGTGGGACAAGAGACCTACCTCTGTGCAACTAAGTCTACGAAGGCACACATACTCTACCCCCTCTAGTTTTGAACCTGTGACCTCTTAAGAGGAAACACATGCTCTTAACCATTAGGCCTAAGGTTGAATTTGGCTAGCAATCATTAATAATGTGAAATTATTATTGGTCATGGTTGAAGTTGGTTGACCACTGTTGACTATGGTTGACCATGTTGTTTGTGGTTGACTATTGATAACATGATTGACCATGTTTTACTATGTTTACCTTTGGCTGACTATTGTTGTCAATGGTTCACCATAGTTGTTTATGATTGAAAATGGTAAACAATAATTAACCATGGTTAACTTTAGTTGACCTTGTTTGACTTTCGTTTATTATGATTAACAATGATTGACTTTGGTTTATGTTTCATTTACTATTGTTGACCTTATTTACTTTGGATTATTATGTGTTTGTTATAGTTGACCATGGATGAGTATGGTTAACCATAGCTGACCTTGATCATGGTTGACTATTATTGACCAATCTAGATCATATTTGACCATGGTTGACTATGTGATGGTCTTGGTTAACTTTGGTTGACCATGACTAAACATGGGTAGGCATTGCTGACTATGGTTGACCATGTTATTGTATTTCACCATGGTTTACTATGGTAATGTTGCATTGCAATGTTCATCATGGTTAACATCTATTAAATTGCTACAATCTCAATGTTTGTATCGAAACATGACATCCATTAAGGCTTATGTCACTTTATGGTGTCCCTTAAGGGTTATGTTAGCTTGTGATGTTCCCCTATGACAAAGTAGCATTGTGACATTCGTTGACATTGTTTTATTTTGAATTGCTTCCTTCCTCAATGATTATGTCACATTGCAACATTAATAAAGGTTTTTTGAGCTTGTGACATTCCTTAAAGTCTATGCTTCAATACAATATTCCTAAATGATCATGATGCATCATGATATTCTCTTGGTCGACTTATATGGAATTGTTGTGTTCCTCAATGGTTATGTCTTTTAATGACATTTTTCAAGGGTTATATAATATTTGTAATATTCCTAAACGGTTATGTCGCATTGTAATGCCTTGTGGATTTATGTTAAATAGTAGTCTTTTCAAGGGATACATTACTCAGTGGATATGTAGCATTGTGATATTTTGAAACCTTGGTTGATTTATGTCAAATTGCCATGTTACTTAATGGTTATGTCACAATATGACGTTCCTTAAGGGCTTACTTAGATTGTGACATTCCTCAATGATTTTCTCATATAGTAATGTTTATCACGGTTACCTTATGTAAACCATGTTTTTCTTTAGTTTGACACAATTCATTATGGACATGTTGATGCATTCAACAACTCCCACTCCATTTAAAAAAAAAAAACGAAGGGCCCCCCATTAAATTTTGGTTTTATTGCTTAACCTATTGTTTTGAAGTATCGTTTGTATATATTTTCTTTTTGTCTTTATTTTTTGTTGAGTTTATTCATTAATTGATATTAATCTTATTTCTATTGTAGAACCATGAATCAGTTGGAACCTTTACCTATCTTAATTTGCCATGTGTCTTACATGGTTTGAAACTCAATCTGTAACACACATAGTCCCCTATATACCTTTTTAAGGGTACAAGTTATCTAGACTCAACCTTCTAGGGCACCTTTAGGAAGTGGAGTTGTCAAAAATCTTCATCTTCTAACCATCTCAAACGTCTTTTTTTAAGACACCATCGTCTTCTGCTCATTGAGATGTTTCTAATGATATAAATTTCATCTCAGTCTAAGATTTAGACACAAAGTTATGGTCCTTAAAATATTCACTGTGTATGCCACATTAGCATATCATACAATTAACACATGGAAATCTTGCCCATGTGTCACCACTGCATAACTCTACATTATTTGACATGTGGTAGTCTTTGTCCATGTGTCACCTCTAAAGAGTGCCACATTCGCAAGTTGGACACCTCAACATTCACCTCATGACCACCTAGCTTTTATGTGGCCTAATGAATACTTGCCACCTAACATCCATAATTTTTTACCTACCACTCAGCATTTGGATCCAGAGATTTCCTCTTGCCACTTAGCACCAACGATTCAACTCTCTTGCATTCTTCATGATGTGGTAGCTGACTTAACATCTGACATGGATTGTCCTACGTGGTATTCATATCAAGGATTTTCCATTATGGTGATTTGTACATCTTTTCCAATTTCTAGATTCTGGATATATGAAAGTCTTGTGACATCCAAATATCAAGATTTTATTACCTGCCAACTCATCCATCTGGACTAACTTGAAAATACGCCAACTCGACACCATTTATCATCTTAATTTCTTTGTATCTTGTGTCATCGATGTTTATCCTACATGGCGACCATATAGCTTTGACATGTCTATTCTATATGGCATTTGGACATTTGACCATTCATTAATTCATATGTTTTTTGGATTTCGGATATCAGGATTCAACGATTCTTGAAATGCTTAAATATTAAGGTTTTCTCACTAGGCCAACCCATAATTCCACCTTAGCAAACACTCATCATGTGAGCTCACTATTTTCATGCCAATAAGGCTTTCCTTTATCTAATGTGGAACCCTACGTGTTTATCTTAGGTAGCATTTAGGATTTGGAACTTTATTTTATGTTGATTTTTGGATTATTCTATATTTCCAAATCTTCGGCTCTTCAGATTCTGGATATCTATCTTTTTGGATTTTACTATCCCACTTTTCAAATTTATGGATATCCAAATTTTTCTTTTTCAGATATCTAAATTTTGATGATGTCATGTTGCCAGTTCAACATGTTTACCCTATGCAACATAAGTGTTACCCATCCCCTACGTAGCATTCATGATTAAGAACTTTCTTTTATGTTTATTTTTGGATTATTTTAGATTTCCAATTATCCATATCATTAATTTGACTACTAACATACAAGACATGTGGCATGTTACAATTAAGACACCTAGCTTGATAAGGACATGTGGTATGCCATGATTGATGAGGTAAGACTCAGACAACCACAAAGGATTGGATAACATAATGTGGCATGTTACGATTAAGACATCTAGATTGATAAGGATAAGGATTGGATAACATAATGTGGCATGTTATGATTAAGACATCTAGATTGATAAGGACATGTGGTATTCCATGATTGACGAGGTAAGACTCAGACAACTATACAAGGATTAGATAACATAATGGGATGGCAATGTGGCGATTAAAAGATCACATTATACACACATGTTGTTGCATAAGGTTCCATAGTTTTCATGATTTTTCACACAAATAATATTAGGAGGTAGAAACAATATAAATACATTAGAATGTTTTCCCACAATGCATGTGGGATAAAACAATATGCCTTCATACCAACAATAGAAGATTATTCAAAGGGGAGATCAATGGTTTTTGTCGTTCGAACTTTTGCAGACTAAATCTTGAGGCAAAAATCACTGAATCAAGCCACAAAGGGCTCATTCAAAAGCCTAGGATGACATTTGTTCATCTTAAACCATGGGGAGAAAGCATGTCAAAGGAGGATAGATTATAATGAAGATGCAACATATAGTATGAGAACAAATAAGGTTAAAAAAATATATCTAAGAAGGAAGCCACCTTTTAAAGAAAAGATCCCTTTTCTCCAATAACAAAATCCTCTCCCTAGGCAAAAAATAACGACTAAATATCTATTTTGAGAATGGGTTGTGAGGAAAGAGGATAGAGGAAATACTTGAGTTTTTCCTTTTTGTGTTATAAATATAAACTCTTTTGAAAAATAAATGGACTCGTTTGTGGACCAAGAGGTTGGAAAATCAAGACCTTTATAGTTTGTACATCGTTATCAAGTTAAAGAAAAGATTGAAGACTAAGGGCTAGAATATTTGATATGAATACTTGTATATTTCTTTCAAGTTTAATAAAGGATTGAAGGCTTAAGGTTTTTTTTCTTGGATCTCATACTAATTAGTGACTAGTTCTTTTAATTGTACATTTTTGTCAATTGATTATTTTATCAAAATCTTTTCATTATTGAGATTGCTTGGTGAAATACAGTAATCTAGTTGTGAGTTTGATTCTAGGGACATGTACAATATATTTTTTATATAAGAATTTCTTCTTGTGAATGAGAATTGTACACGGTAATAGGATATATGTTGAAAGCCGTGATTTTTTTCATGTTTTCAGTGGTCATATTTGCAATCAAACTTTCTATCATTGTTAGATTAGGATTAGATATAGGTAGAATATGGCTACATTTGCATAATAGATTAGAATTGCATTTAAGACATAAAAGCTTTAATGAGAACATTTATTTTCGAGGAGAAATATATTTAGTGGCAACTAGGCCTACATACCAGTGGAAATCTCCATATCAAATAAAATTTGGCTTGATTGGGACCTTCCATCAAGCAATTCTCCCCCTTGTTGGCATGGGACATTTTCTTGTGTCAACAAGACATGATTGGCTTTCATCACATTGTGATGTTCATCAAGTGTTTTCTTTTTTTATATTGCAAGACTAGGTTATGTTTGTCACATTTTAACGATTGTTAAGGGTTTTTGTTGGATTGCATTATTCATCAAGGAATTGTTTTCATCACATTGCGGAATTGAGTTATATTTGTTACATTGTAATGTTAGGTAATGTTGGATTTTGACATTTCTTAAGGGATAAGGTTCATTGTATTGCAATGTTCGGATATGTTTCATGAGGGATTATGTTCATCAGATTGCAAAATTCCTTAAAGGTCATAGTTTTAAAAATCCTATAGTTTTATGTACTTTTTCCACCCTTATCCTATCATTGGATGTACTCTAAGTGTAAGCATCTTCTCATATTATAATCTCATTTTACTTTGATGGTAATGGTTTCATTATCTTGTGTTTTCCTACCTATAAATATACCAAAGAAAAACACGCCCCTATAAATGAATCATTTCATTTTTATCTTCATAATTCTATAATTATAAATACAAGCAAAGCAAAAACATTCTTATCCAAATTCCAACTAAGGATTTGCTATATAATAATGATGATAAATGTTCATTGAGACCAAAAATTAGTCTCTTGGATTTTAAGAAAGTAAGGGATTATTTGGGTTTTAAAAAAATTATTTTAATGTTCAAAAACCATTAGAAGAAACATTCCAATCTTTTGAAATCGAGATCTAATTTGGGTATAAGTGTATTATTTTAATAGAAAATGCTTTTCATCTTCAACCTTATTAGTGTCACTAAAATAATAGATTCTTTCATCCCATAATATTTGGGAATTAGCTAATCCTTAGTTTCACTATTGAGCTCATGAGAATTTGTTCTTATGTTAGCAATAATAATTCCTAGTTATGGCAAAAAGACACATTTGATCTTTTAAATTAGAGTTGATAAGTGATCACCTTTTTATAGTATTTTATCGCTCAATTTCTCTTTCAATTAAAATATAATAATATTTTTAATATTTTTTTTATATTATGATATCTTTTTTCATTTCCCAATGTTTAAGTTATCCATATTTCAAATTAAATCTTCTAAACTTATTACCCACAAAAAAAAATAAAAATAAAAATAAAATAAAATATCTTAAATGAACCAAAAAAAATCACTTAAACAGATATCTTAAATGAACCTGGCATAATCACGTTCAGTCTAAATAAACTATAATCACGTTATCATATTTACAAAATATTTACCCGTTTACAGAATTTCAAAATATATTATACAAGTCAATAGCATTGGAAAACTATGTAAATTACCAAATAAAATACAACAAAGCAACCAATAAATATATTGAAGAACTGAAGTTTATATAAGCTTGTCAATTAATAAACGTAACAATATCCAATTCACAATTTAACGTAGCGATCTTGAGCTAAAGGGAGTCACCACGAACTCAAACTCTTATAAACCCGATGACATCGAATTCACAATCTAACGTAGCGATCTTGAGATGGAGGGAACGAACTCCAAACTGGTATTAATAAGCAGGGTTAATTTCGTAGTAACTGTGGTTTCTTTTCTGTCTTGCCCACTTTTTGGTATATGAGTAACTAATAAGATTATTTTTTGAAATTAATCTCGACTTTAACTTTCATGTGAGAGCTTTTAAGCTTTACTAAATGCACATTGTTCACACACATGAACATCTAGAGTTGGAACGCATTAAAACATACAAGGTTGTAAGGTTGCTATAGTACAAGGAAGTAAGTCCGTTATTCTTCCAATTTACAAAACAATGCAGGTTGGTAACTGCATCCACGCTAGAGGACGGATTTAGATGCATCCAAATAATTAATATACATTAGCTCAGGGATATATTGCTACAAACTGATGTATTTTGATTCATGAATTACCACCCCATGCCATATTCTCGGCCCACTTTCCTCTGCCGCATTTCAATTCAACATCTTCCATGGTCATTGCCTTTTCCAGCTAAAATCTGATGCATATAACTTTTGAGAATCTATTGCGTGTAACTTCTCAATTGTTTCGCACCACTTAAACTTGGAGTTTACTGCAATCTCGACCCTTCCCTTGCTTCTTGTTGAATACCACCGAGCATGTGATGCTCGAGTATATCGCGTTTACAACTTGATCTCTCTGCGTCCTCAACTGCTACTAGCTCTGTATCTTGAATCAATGTCAATACTAGCTCTGTATCTTGAAAAGAATCTACAGCTGACTAATTAAAACTAAACAACTGGTAATGCTGCTAGATATAGGTATGCTGTGATTTATGTTTAATGGTGTGAAAAAAAGGATTTTGTTATGCTCCGTACGCTTACGTTTCACGCTATAAAAGAAATGCGCTTCTACGTAAAGTCATAATCCACAACACAAATTTCTCCTCTGGAAACCATTTGTTCCAGTTTGCCCATTTCCTTATTTCGTCGCTCTCGCTGGCATTTCTGTGCAGCTTGATCAACAAGTTTGGCCAGCTCGATGTCTCGGTATCTTTCTGGAGTACATCTGAGCGTAAGTGATGGGCTCTTCCATGAAGCACTTCTCGCCTTCGGACTCCTCCAACTCCAGCCAAGGGCTTCATAATGCCCTCCCACGCTGGAGTCTGAAAAGTTTCAATCGACAGCCTGCTGCTCAGTGCTGTTCGAGTTCGCCACTGATTTATGGTCGGGGCTCTTGAACTTGCCATTGCTCAGTTAGTACAATATTATTACACTAGCGATTAAACTACCAATACAAGAAGCTGAAACTGATTCTATAATGTTTACACTATAGCGATTAAACCACCAATACAAGAAGCTGAAACTGATTCTATACTGTTTACACTAGACTTTAACATATGTTTTCATCGCGTGTAGCTATTGCCTTCCCCCGCTTACCATCGATGTAATTGCAACTTTCTTATTCTTAACCACAGAAATCATTTTTTATTTAAAAACCTTATCATCTGACACTTCATATTGATCTCAATATGGTTAAATATAACTCAATTCCCAAATCCAAATCCCCATGAGCATCTCTTTCTGGCATATTGGTAAACGCTTTGCTTACATCCTTACCAATCCTGCTATTGCTATGTCCGAGTACCTCAGTGGACTCAAGGATCCCACGAAAGCTAGCCACGACCAGACTATATTTGACTATCTCTTTCTGGCATATTTGTAAACACTTAGCTGACATCCTTACCAATCCTGCTATTGCTATGTCCGAGTACCTCAGTGGACTCAAGGATCCCACGAAGGCTTACCAATTCTGCTATTGCTATGTACGAGTACCTCAATGGACTCAATGATCCCACAAAAGCTAACCACGATCAGACTATATTTGAGTATCTCTTTCTGGCATATTTTTGTAAACACTTTGTTGACATCCTTACCAATCCTGCTATTGCTATGTCCGAGTACCTCAATGGACTCAAGGATCCCACGAAGGCTAGCCACGACCAGACTATAAAAATATGCTTCAATAACACCATTATCAACGCCAAGAAAAGCATTGCCACTTAGTCTGCACTTCTTCGTGTACTCCCCCTTCTCCAACCAATGGATAGGGGACAGAGGTTGTTGTTAGATCAGAGCATACATAACACACAACAAATTTATACTCAGAGACTTAGATGGCAATAGCAAAGAATAATTTCAGAGACAGACAAATGGAGAAACAACAAGATTACTCAATCAGAAACAGCGGAATAGATAAAACAATCACTGGAGAACAGAAATCACTTTGCATTACATAACAGGCTTGGGCCTTGGCTTGCTTTCCTTGGCCAGAGCAATTACAAATTTATAGAGACAAAAGAAGGATCTAGAATACTATATGTGATTCAGATGGAGATCTGGAATGATTTAGAAACGAATGGCGGTGTAGAAAGATCTAGAATCTTGGAGATCTAGAAACTTATGGCGGTGTAGAAGAATCTAGAATCCTGCATGTGATTCATGAATTTGGCTTCACACTTAACATTCTCCCACTTGAAGCCAAATAAGAGTCATCAAGTCACACCGAGTCCTACCATGCCTCTACATAAATCATGTTTATTTCGCGGTGGAATCATAATGAGCATATCAACAGGGTTCCTATTTGTATGGATCTTTTCCAAGGACAACTGTTCTTCCTCCAACACATGCCGGATCCAATGGTACCTTGGGTCAATGTGCTTGGTTTTTGAATGAAATGTTGGGTTTTTCGCCAAGTGAATTGCATTCTGACTATCACAATATAACACATACTTGTCCTGCTTTATTCCTATCTCTCCTAGGAATCGCTGCATCCACAACATTTCTTTACAAGCTTCTGTTGCAGCTATGTACTCTGCTTCTGTTGTAGAGAGGGCTACTATTCTTTGTAGCCTTGACACCCAAGATACTGCTGCACCTGCAAATGTATACAAATAACTTGTAGTGGACTTTCTGGTATCCATATCTCCAGCCATATCCGCATATGTAAATCCTTCAAGCACAATCTTATTATGACCAAAACATAAACAGTAATGACTAGTGCCCTTGAGATACCTCAAAATCCATTTTACTGCTTGCCAATGTTGTTTGCCTGGATTGGCAAGGAACCTGCTCACTACTCCCACTGAATATGCAATGTCTGGTCGTGTGCATACCATGGCATACATCAAACTGCCAACTGTTGAAGCATAAGGAATCTTGCTCATCTCTTTTTTCTCCTTGTCATCACTAGGACATAATTCAATACTCAGCTTGAAGTGGGCTGCAAGGGGTGTACCAACTGGCTTGGCATCCTTCATATTAAACCTGTCAAGCACCTTCTTGATATATTTTTCTTGTGACAGCCACAACTTTTTTGTTTTTCCTGCCACGCACAATCTGCATGCCCAATATCTCTTGTGTTGGTCCCAAATCCTTCATTGCAAATTTGCTACCCAAATCTTTCTTCAATCTATTGATCTTATTCTTATCATGCCCAACAATCAACATGTCATTCACATATAACAATAATATGATATACTTTCCTTGATCATACCTCTTGATATAGACACAATGGTCAGCTTCTAACCTCTGAAAACCATGTTCCATCATGAATGAATCAAATTTCTTGTACCATTGTTGAGGTGCTTGTTTCAACACATAGAGACTCTTCTTCAACCTACAAACAAGGTTTTCTTTGCCTTTTTCTATGAAGCCTTCTGGCTGCTCCATATAAATTTCTTCCTCCAATTCACCATGAAAGAATGCAGTTTTTACATCTAACTGTTCACATTCTAAGTCTAAAGTAGCAACTAGACCAAGAATGACTCTAATGGATGACATTTTAACAACAGGTGAGAAAATTTCAGTGAAGTCAATACCTTCTTTTTGGGCAAAACCTTTCACCACCAGCTTTGCTTTATACCTCTCATTCTTTTCGTCAGCTTCATGTTTAATCCTGTACACCCATTTGTTTTGTAGAGCCTTTCTACCTTTTGGGAGGTTTACCAACTCCCAAGTTTTATTTTCCTGCAAAGAGTTCATTTCTTCTTCCATTGCTTTCTTCCATTCTTCATTGTGCTCAACTTTACAGGCTTCTTGAAAACAATTAGGCTCACCTTCATCAATCAACAAAATATAGTTTGAAGGAGGATACCTTTGTGAAGGCTTATGAGGCCTAGAAGATCTGCGAACCAATTGTGGTGGTGCATTATCAGGTTGAATCTCCTGTAAAGGTTCCTGCAAGATTCCTTCTTCTTATTGTTCATCATTTTCCACTTGTTGTTCTTCATGCTCCTGAATTTGCTGTTCATTTTCTTGTATTGGTGGTATGTTTTCCTGCTGCTCTTCAAACCTGTCAATAACCTTCTTGACCTCCAACTCACCTACAGTCCTCTTGAACATTTTTGACTCATTAAATATAACATCCATGCTTCTAATAATTTTATGTTTGACTGGATCCCATAGACGATAACCAAAATCTTCATCCGCATATCCCAAAAAAATGCATTTCATAGATTTATCATCTAGCTTAGTTCTATTTTCTTTGGGAATGTGTATGAATGCTTCACATCCAAAGATTTTCAAGTGAGAATAATTCATATTCTTACCAATCCAAACTTCTTCAAGGATACCACCATCCAGGGATGTAGTCGGAGATCTATTTATGAGGTAGCAAGCAAACCTCACTGCTTTAGCCCAAAAATTCTTCTCCAAACCGGAATTGGACAACATACTTCGCAATTTTTCCATAATGGTGCGATTCATCCTTTCTGCGACACCATTCTGTTGAGGAGTACCAGACACAGTCTTCTCATGCTTTATGCCAAACCTGTTACAATATTCCTTAAATGCATTTAAGCAATATTCTCCACCATTATCTGTTCTTAAACACTTCAGCAATTTGTTAGTCTCTCTTTCAACAACAACATGGAATTTTTGAAATATTCCAAACACTTCACTTTTATTTTTCATAGGATATGCCCAAACCTTCCTGGATGCATCATCTATAAATGTTACAAAATATGATGCTCCTCCTAATGATTTGATGTTAACAGGCCCAAACACATCTGAGTGTACCAATTCTAACACATTTTTCTTTCTGTCATGGCCACCTCTAAGGAATGAAACCCTTCTTTGTCTACCATATATACAATGCTCACAAAGATCAAGATTGTAGGATTTCAAACCTGGCAATAAATTTTTACCAACAAGGATTTTTAAGCCCTTCTTGCTCATGTGACCCAAACGCTTATGCCACAAATCTGCTGAATTTCCTTCTTTTGTGACAACAGCCAGATTTGATTTTCCTATCAATGTCTTCAATGTGTATAATGTTCTTGTCTTGGGTCCTTTGGCCACGACCAATGCACCTTTGCTAATTTTCTAGCCTCTTTTCCAAAGCTTGTCGAATAGCCTTCATCATCTAGTCATCCCATAGATATTAAACTCATGTACATTTCTGGTACATGCTTGACCTGTTGATGCAGGAGCATCTGGTTAACAGGGCGGAGATAGAAAGAAGGTTGACATGGTTTCTGAGAAGGACAGAGAACACAGCTCACTGGACGGACAACATGTCTGTTTTTTATTTTATTTATCTGTTGTTTTTATTTTACTTTTCTGTTTAAAATGCCTAGAATAATGTAATGAGTTCTAATTAGGAACAATAGTATTAGTTAGAATCATTCGTTGCCGAACAGTTATATACTGTTGTAAATACAAGCAAAGGAAAACATGCTAGTTATGAATAAGTTTCAAATATGAAATAACTGATGTAACTGACAACAGAACAACTAACAGCAGTTATCCAACTGTTTGGAAACAATGATACAAAAAGGAGAAAAACAAGCCCAATACGGGTTTGACAGTGAAAAGATAAATAACAGAAAGAAATATATTCATTTGTTTTTTCAGTGCACAAACAGTTCCTACGTGCGTCCTCAAAAACTGTACAATTCAACGCTGTGTTTTTATTTTATTTTATGTTGCAAACACTGTTACATTTTCATGACAGATTTCGAACCCGAGCGGGAAGACAATTAAACAAACGAAAGGTGACACCAACCGGTACAGGACACGCAGTTACAGTGTCTCAGGCAAATACATATTCAACAGGTATGCAAACGAAACCATAAGGGCGATTCAAGATTTCTTTTCGTATAAATTCACGGGGTAAACATAACTATTAAAAGTCTGTCTTAGCATTACAAATTATTGTTCAACGTAACTTCAAACCCTACCCAGTTCACAGGCATGGGGATTGACAGGGTTAGGAACAAAAGCCCGCAGTAAGAAGTTACCCAACCTAGTACCCAACAAACAAACCAACAGTCCATACAAGAATCCAACCTAGTACAGCCGAAGTAAAGAACAATTCTACCCGTATACTATCCAGATTGGCCGGAAGCCCAAGGCGTTCAGCCCAACGAACGGCTCCACCTGCATAGGGACGAATAGAGAAAGGGTCAGTTACTATCCACCGAAGAAAAACCAAGAAGCGGAGAAATTGAAAGGGATTATTGAGAAAGTTAACATTACCTGAAGGTGAACCGTAGCTGTAGAACAAACCCCTCAAACGGACGAACCCCTGCTCACAGAGGAGCCGGGCCATTAGTCCCAAAACAAACTGCGAAAACAAAGTCCAACAAAGAACGGGAGCTTACCAGCTAAGATAGCAGAGGGACGAATAGAGTAAGCCGCACAACCCATCGATCTTGGAAGCTGACGAACCGGGACTGTAACCAACGTTCCATTAACTTTACAGTTCTCGAATAACCATGGACTCTTGAGAGAAACGAGCAGACAGTGAACTAAAAGCACCGTGACAAACATCAAAGCCGGAAAATACACCACAACGACAGAGGAAACATATATATAAACAGAACCATAGCTCGAACCTTACCAAAGCGACACCAGACAGTCGAAAGCATACAGGCCCAGACTTGGAACAACAGAAACCACGACCGCAACCAAACGCTTGCTACACAGTCGACCGGGCAGGCAAGGTTCACATATTTCACCACGGAAATTACAGTAGTTACAAAAAAAATCGCCAGAGACTGCAGAGCTAAACGACTAGGGTAACAATGACTACCCAAGGGGCGCGAACAGGGTAAAACCCAAACCGAGGCAACTTTCCAAGATCTCGAGGAGGGACAGTTGTCCGCCCGATAGACCATCAAAGTACCCATGCCGTAACCCAAGGTGATTGAAAATCAAACCATATTTATTACCAAATCAATTGTAATACTGTCCGGTTCATAAGAGTGTTACACGTCCGCTTTGGAACGGCGGGACCACGTGGGCTGGCCCCATCAAGTGGTATCAGAGCAGCATTTTGAGGAAGTAGAGGAAGATGGAAGTACAAAGACGAGGACGTGGGAGAGGTGCACGCAGAGGAGCAGATGAAGGATTGAGAGAACAACTGAGAATCCTTACAGCTCGCTTGGAAGCAGTAGAGGCGGGTAGGCGAAGAGACCCGGAACTTGGGGATGACAGTGAAGATGAGGCAGCAACTGTTACAGATGGGTCAGAGGAAGAAGCCCCAGAGTTGAGGCTGTTGCGATCAGTTCTGTTAGCCAGCAGCAAACCCAAACCGGAGATCCCTAACTATGATGGCAGTCTGTCCGCAGATGTCTTGCTGGATTGGGTAAGTGAATTAGACAAGTATTTTGAAAATGAGGAGATCAGTGAGGACAAAAGAGTTAGATTTGCTGCGACCAAGCTAAAAGGACACGCTGCCCTATGGTGGGATAGTGTCCAAGCGGACAGAAGGCGAATGAACAAACTGCCGATAAGAAAGTGGCCAAGGATGGTGGCAAAACTGAAGGGTAGATTTTTGTCTAAAGACTACCAGGTTGAACTTTATCGGCGAGTACAAAATTTAAGGCAGAAAGGTATGACTGTACAAGAGTACACAGAAGAGTTTTATCGTGTAAATTTACGTGCTGGTTATACAGATGATACTCCCGAAAAAACAACGAGGTACGTGAATGGCTTAAGGATGGAAATATTGGACGAGATCAGCATTCTCTCTCCCCGAAGTGTTGAAGAAGCCTTTCAGAGTGCTGTAAAGGCGGAGGAAAAAATCAACAGGAAACAGAACAACAGGAGAGGGAGAGGAAATGGCAGAGGACGAGGACAGTCCTACGGCAGAGGGAGAACTGCCGCAAACAGCGAAGAAGGCAGCAGTTCCAGAGCTTCAGGGACAGCAGAGAAGGGAGAAAGCACCAGAGGAGGTTGGCCATATCAGCGGGGACGAGGAAATGGCCGCGGAAGGGGGACCAATGTCCAGTGCTACAGGTGCCATAAGTGGGGGCACAGATATTTCGAATGCCCGGAAGCTGAGCATGCTGGCCAGAGGGGAACATTTGTTGCGCAGCCTGAGGAAGCTGAAGCACAACCCCGGGAGGTAGAAAACATGGCAGAAACAAGGGAAGCTTTAATTTTGAACAAAGTGTTGGTGAAACCAGCCAAGGAGGTGGCTGAACAGACCCAGCGAAAGGCGTTGTTCCGAACAGTTTGCAAATCACTTGGGAAGTGTTGTAAATTGATAATAGACAGCGGAAGTACAGACAATTTGGTTGCCACCGAAATGGTGGAAAAGCTGGGACTGAAGCGGCTTAAACACCCTACGCCTTACAAGGTGTCGTGGCTACAGAAAGGCCACCAGCTACTAGTTGATGAACAGTGTGAGGTTGAATTTCACATTGGCAAATATCACGACACGGTGGTCTGCGATATTATGCCAATGGACGTGTGCCATATACTGCTTGGGAGACCGTGGCAGTATGATCGGAAGGTGACACACGATGGGAAGACAAATTGTTATAAATTTGTGAAAGATGGGATCAAACATACGCTTGTACCCATCAAGGAGGAGGATGCAGCGGAACCGAGTGGAACAAAGGCACTGTTAATTGGAGGGAAACAGTTTGTGAAGCAGATTGAGGAAAATGAGGTCAATTATGCAATTGTAAGGAGGACAAGACCGATGTTGCTGAACACAGAAAAATCAGAACTGCCTATAGAAATTCAGGAGTTGTTGAACGAATTCCAAGACATTGTAGTCGACGATCTGCCAGATAAGTTGCCTCCCAAGAGGAGTATTAGCCATCATATTGATTTTATACCTGGAGCAAGCTTGCCAAACAAGGCAGCGTATAGGATGAGTCCGAAAGACAATGAAGAAATTCGTAAACAAGTGCAGGAGTTGCTGGATAAGGGACTGATCAGAGAAAGTTTGAGCCCTTGTGCAGTACCAACAGTACTTGCACCTAAGAAGGGTGGAGAATGGCGAATGTGTACAGATTCGCGGGCTATTAATAAAATCACGATTCGATACAGATTTCCCTTACCCAGGATGGACGACATGATGGACTGTCTTAGTGGGGCAGCTTATTTTACAAAAATAGATCTGAAGAGTGGTTATCATCAGATCAGGATTAGGGAAGGAGATGAGTGGAAGACAGCGTTTAAAACCAATGAAGGACTGTACGAATGGCTGGTCATGCCATTTGGATTAAGCAACGCTCCTAGTACCTTCATGAGATTGATGAACGAGATGTTAAAGGAATTTATTGGCAAGTTCGTGATAGTTTATCTTGATGATATCTTGATTTTCAGCAGAACGAAGGGAGAACATCTTCAACATGTTCGAAAGGTGTTAGAGAAGTTACAACAGAACAAACTGCTGATAAACTTAAAGAAATGCACTTTCCTGCAGAAGGAGCTGGTCTATTTGGGGTTTGTAGTTGCAGAAAATGAATTGAAGATGGACCCAGAAAAGATTGCAGCAATTATAAATTGGCCGTCACCAAAGAGCTTATTTGAGGTACGTAGTTTTCACGGACTGGCAAGTTTTTATCGGAAATTTATTATAAATTTTAGTGAAATCTGCGCACCAATGTTAGAGACCATCAAAAAGGCGAGTCAAGGCGGCAAAAGACAGTTTTCAGCTTTGAAGCGGAAGATCACGGAGAGGCCAATCTTGAGGCTGCCCGATTTTAATAAACTTTTTCAGGTTCGATGTGACGCAAGTGGAACAGCTATTGGCGCTGTGCTCAGTTAGGAAGACAGACCAGTGGCATTTTTGAGTGAAAAACTAAATGAGAGTCGACAAAAATATTCCTCATATGACAAGGAATTTTATGCAGTGGTCCAAGCTTTAAAACATTGGAGACACTACCTGCTGGGCAATGAGTTCGTTTTGTTTTCTGATAATTCGGCATTACAATATGTAATGCAGCAACACAAGTTAAACCATAAGCACACCAAGTGGGTAGAATACTTGCAGAGTTTTACTTATGTGTTAAAACACATAAGTGGGCAAGCCAACAAAGTGGCAGATGCTTTGAGCAGAAGAGCCTTGCTCTTACAGGAAAGTAGCATACAAGTGATGGGATTCGAACATCTGAAGGATTTGTACCAGACGGACACAGATTTCAAGGAAGCTTTTGAAGCCTGCCAAAATCCCGTATTGAGGAATGCAAGCCCATGGTTAGACTATAATTTACAGGAAGGATTATTGTTCCGAGGTGGGCAGTTATGTATCCCGGACTGTTCAATGAGGGAGAATATAGTACGGGAGAAGCATAGTGGTGGATTAGTGGGACATTTTGGCATCAACAAAACTTTGGAGCAACTCAGACATTTTTATTATTGGCCTAAAATGAGCAGGGATGTACAAAGATTTGTAAACAGGTGTAAAGTCTGCCAACTGTCAAAAGGACACAGTCAGAATACTGGACTTTACACACCACTACCTGTTCCAAGCAGGCCATGGGACTCGGTCAGCATTGACTTTGTTCTCGGACTGCCTAGAACACAGCGGGGGTATGATTCGGTAATGGTGGTGGTAGACAGACTTTCGAAAATGGCTCATTTTATACCTTGCCGAAAAACTAGTGACGCCACGTATGTGGCACACCTGTTTTTCACAGAGGTTGTTAGATTACATGGCCTACCCAGAACTATCATTTCAGACAGGGATGTAAAGTTCACGGGACACTTTTGGCGCACCCTGTGGAAAAAGTTGGGCACGCAATTGAATTTCAGCTCTGCGTATCATCCGCAGACTGATGGACAAACGAAAGTGGTGAACAGGAGCTTGGGGAATTTATTACGGAGTTTGACTGGAGAAAATTCACGATTATGGGATCGAGCTCTTGCCCAGGCAGAATTCGCTTATAACGATTCACCCAATCGTAGCACCGGACTTAGCCCATTTCAGATTTTGTATGGCATGCATCCTCGGGGAATACATGAACTGCGAGATTTGGGAAAGCTGGAACGGAGAAGCGCGGATGGGGAAGATTTTGCAGAAGCAATGAGCGAGCTTCATGAAAAAGTCAAACTAAGGTTGCAGGACAACGTACAGAAATACAAGCAGCAAGCAGACTCAAAGCGACGAGAGGTGCATTTTAATGTTGGAGACGAGGTCCTTGCGCATCTGCGCCGGGAACGGTTTCCTAAGGGCACATATAATAAGTTAAAATATAAGAAAATTGGTCCATGCAAGATCCTACGAAAATTTTCAGCCAACGCTTACGAGATTCAGCTGCCACCGGACATAGGCATATCACCTATTTTTAATGTGGCGGATCTGTTCCCATATAATGCCCAAGCAGAGGATGATAGTGCGGTACAGCCAGAACGAGACACCAAATTTGGAGGCAGTTCTTGGAAGAAACAGTTACCTTCAGCCCGGACCCATGAGATTGAAGGGATCCTCAGCACCCAGATAGCCAAGAAGACGCGCAGGAAGGAATATCTGTGTTACTTCGTCAAGTGGAGAGACCGTCCAATGGAGGACAGCTCATGGCTCGACGCGGCACAGATACAGAAGGTTGGTTATTCGGTGGAGGAACTCATGGAACGGAGCCATGAAATTCTTTTACCCCGGGAGCCTGATGCAGGAGCATCTGGTTAACAGGGCGGAGATAGAAAGAAGGTTGACATGGTTTCTGAGAAGGACAGAGAACACAACTCACTGGACGGACATCATGTCTGTTTTTTATTTTATTTATCTGTTGTTTTTATTTTACTTTTCTGTTTAAAATGCCTAGAATAATGTAATGAGTTCTAATTAGGAACAGTAGTATTAGTTAGAATCATTCGTTGCCGAACAGTTATATACTGTTGTAAATACAAGCAAAGGAAAACATGCTAGTTATGAATAAGTTTCAAATATGAAATAACTGATGTAACTGACAACAGAACAACTAACAGCAGTTATCCAACTGTTTGGAAACAGTGATACAAAAAGGAGAAAAACAAGCCCAATACGGGTTCGACAGTGAAAAGATAAATAACATAAAGAAATATATTCATTTGTTTTTTCAGTGCACAAACAATTCCTACGTGCGTCCTCAAAGACTGTACAATTCAACGCTATTTTTTTATTTTATTTTATGTTGCAAACACTGTTACATTTTCATGACAGATTTCGAACCCGAGCGGGAAGACAATTAAACAAACGAAAGGTTACACCAACCGGTACAGGCCACGCAGTTACAGTGTCTCAGGCAAATACATATTCAACAGGTATGCAAACGAAACCATAAGGGCGATTCAAGATTTCTTTTCGTATAAATTCACGGGGTAAACATAACTATTAAAAGTCTGTCTCAGCATTACAAATTACTGTTCAACATAACTTCAAACCCTACCCAGTTCGCAGGCATGGGGATTGACAGGGTTATGAACAAAAGCCCACAGTAAGAAGTTACCAAACCTAGTACCCAACAAACAAACCAACAGTCCATACAAGAATCCAACCTAGTACAGCTGAAGTAGAAGAACAATTCTACCCGTATACTATCCAGATTGGCCGGAAGCCCAAAGCGTTCAGCCCAACGAACAGCTCCACCTGCATAGGGACGAATAGAGAAAGGGTCAGTTACCATCCACCGAAGAAAAACAAGAAGCGGAGAATTTGAAAGGGACTATTGAGAAAGTTAACAAGGAACATTACCTGAAGGTGAGCCGTAGCTGCAGAACAAACCCCTCAAACGGACGAGCCCCTGCTCACAGAGGAGCCGGGCCATTAGTCCCAAAACAAACAGCGAAAATAAAGTCCAGCAAGGAACGG
This sequence comes from Pinus tabuliformis, assembly GCA_031772625.1. Lineage (NCBI taxonomy): Eukaryota > Viridiplantae > Streptophyta > Pinopsida > Pinales > Pinaceae > Pinus > Pinus tabuliformis. The sequence goes on along the minus strand of CM062820.1, from coordinate 1,459,267,619 downwards.
GAGCTTACCGGCTAAGATAGCAGAGGGACGAACAGAGTAAGCCGCACAACCCATCGACCTTGGAAGCTGACGAACCGGGACTGTAACCAATGTTCCATTAACTTTACAGTTCTCGAATAACCATGAACTCTTGTGAGATACGAGCAGACAGTGAACTAAAAGCACCGTGACAAACATCAAAGCCGGAAAATACACCACAACGACAGAGGAAACATATATATAAACAGAACCATAGCTCGAACCTTACCAAAGCGACACCAGACAGTCGAAAGCATACAGGCCCAGACTTGTAATAACAAAAACCACGACCGCAACCAAACGCTTGCTACACAGTCGAACGGGCAGGCAAGGTTCACATATTCACCACGGACATTACAGTAGCTACAAAAGAAATCGCCAGAGACTGCAGAGCTAAACGACTAGGGTAACAATGACTACCCAAAGGGCGCGAACAGGGTAAAACCCAAACCGAGGCAACTTTCCAAGATCTCAAGGAGGGATAGTTGTCCGCCCGATAGACCATCACAGTACCCATGCCGTAACCCAAGGTGATTGAAAATCAAACCATATTTATTACCAAATCAATTGTAATACTGTCCGGTTCATAAGAGTGTTACACGTCCGCTTTGGAACGGCGGGACCACGTGGGCTGGCCCCATCACCTGTTTCAACAATATTATCTTGTCCATCTTTCATCTTGATCTGGACATCTCCTACTCCAACAATACTGCAAAAATGATTATTCCCCAAATGCACTTTACCATAATCACGAGGATTATATGAAACAAAACTATCTTTGCATGGGGTTACATGGTGAGATGCCCCAGAGTCAAGGATCCAATCAAAGCTACTGCTAGATGTATATATACATGCATCCTCTACTGAAACAGTAAACAACACATCACCATCTGTGGTTACAGCAATAGTCTCACCTTCATTTGTGTTGGATGACTTGTGATTTGTATTAGATGGTCTTTGATCCTTTTGTCCTTTCTTCCAGAATCGACATTCTTTCTTCATGTGCCCGAGTTTGCCACAATGAAAGCAGAGGATTATGCCTCTCCTTGTTTTTGATCGGCCTCTCAATCTTGATCACCCTTGCTGGTCTCGATCCATTCTCCTACCACGATTAGTTAGAGCTAGAGCCTCTCCTCCCTGGTTTTCCGCAATTGACTTGCGTCGCGGTTCCTCATTCATTAAACTGCTGCTGATATCATCAAACTTCAGGGTCCCTTTAGTTGTTAAAGTGCTCATAGCTACAATTAAATTTTCCCAACTATCTGGCATAGAACACATTAGCAATATGGCTCTAATTTCATTATCTAAAATGGTTTTAACAGAGGCAAGTTGATTAGTAATAATATTAAATGCATTCAAGTGCTCAGCAACTGAAGCACCCTCCTTCATTTTGAGATTATAAAGCTTCTTCATCAAGAACACTTTGTTTGATGCCGTGTTCTTCTCATATAGATCATGGAGCTTCTTCCATAATCCTTCAGCTGTCTTTTCTCCAGACACATTGAAATAATCATTCTTTTCTAAATATTAGCGAATTGTTGCAATCGCCTTTCTATCTAGGTTATTCCACTCTTCATTTGTCATCGATGAGGGTTTCTTTGTTGTGCTCTCAATCGGTAAATACTGATCCTTTAAAATCAGTGTATCTTCCATCTGTGATTTTCATAGGGCAAAATTAGCCCCGCTCAACTTCTGCATATCTGTAAGTGTTGTCTCCATTTTCAATCAAATTCACGTCCCAAAACACAAAAACTCCACTTAAAAATAAAACTTTAATTATTTCTCTTTAAAATTTAGTATTAATGACCTTCCTCCTTTTAAAATACCCTTTTCAAAATTCCTGCTCCTTTTAAAATATACTTTTCAAAATTCCAACATATAAAAACTATATAATGTTTTAACCTTTTCATATTTCACACATACATATGTTGGCTTGAGAAAAAATTTGACGTATACGTGCAAGCTTGATGTGAAAAAAAACTTACGAACACCACGTTTCAACTCCAAACTCCACGGATCTCCACGTTTCAAACTCCAACAACACGTTTCAACATAGGTCCACGGCCTTATTTTTCTTGCAGCAACTGTGTTTTAGTTTCAGCGTTCCTCAGCAATTTCCTGGACAGATCCTTCAACAGCGCCAAGGGTAACAACCAACGTTTTAACGAATGCTGCCAGAGTAAGGCGATGACAATAAGCGGCTTGCACAGTGGATATTCGAACCTAGCTCTGATACCAGTTGTTAGATCAGAGCATACATAACACACAACCGATTTATACTCAAAGACTTAGACGACAATAGCAAAGAATAATTTCAGAGACAGACAAATGGAGAAACAGCAAGATTACTCAATCAGAAACAACGGAATAGATAAAACAATCACTGGAGAACAAAAATCACTTTGCATTACATAACAGGCTTGCGCCTTGGCTTGCTTTCCTTGGCCAGAGCAATTACAAATTTATGGAGGCAAAAGAAGGATCTAGAATCATGTATGTGATTCAGATGGAGATCTAGAATGATCTAAAAACGAATGGCAGTGTAGAAAGATCTAGAATCCTGAAGATCTAGAAACTGATGACGGTGTAGAAGAATCTAGAATCCTGAATGTGATTAATGAATTTTGCTTCACACTTAACAAAGATTGGGCGTAAATTGTCCTTGCCTCACAACTAGAGGATTGAGCTGCATATCCCCATTCTGAACACCATTTTTCTAGCCACGGGGCGTTAAAATCAAAGGATCTTGCATCACAAACTAGTCTCTTCGATTAACATGTCCACCATCGTTACCATGGTTTATGATGTCCAAAAATCATCAAATAAATAAAATAAAAGTCATTAAAAAAATCAACATCATAAATTATAAAAATCATTAAAAAAAATCAACATCATAAAATATAAAAAGTAGAAGAAACTTTTTATATTAATGAAAGTTTAAATTTATGTATTCAAAAGGTTCAAAATCAATATTTAATAAAGACCATTTTATTTAATAAATATATTTAATTATATGGTTGTTTAAACCTTTCCATTCAACACTTCAACACTGTTGCATATTAATTTGTATAGGTCGAGTTGTTATATTGGTCTTAACTTAAATCTTAATAAATATATTTAATTATATGATTGTTTAAACCTTTCCATTCAATACTTTAACACTGTTGCATATTAATATGTATATGCCGAGTTGTTATATTTGTATTAACTTATTTTGAGCCATTAATGTTTTTATGTTAATGATGATAAAGATAAAGAAGGATAATAATTTAACAGAATTGCAAGAAAAATAAATATTAAGTATTAATGGAAAAATAATTTTTATTAATTTAAAATTAGAAATTAAGGAAAAAATAAAATTAATATTAAAATTGTTTTAAAAAGTAATAAAACTAATATAAATAGCCTATAAGGACAGCTCAATAGGAGATATCAGTGTTATGTAAACTATAAGATTTAAAATTCAAATCCCCGTAAGTCAAACCAGTGAAATTTTTTTATTAAATCAATATAAATAAATTGTAAAAAGAAAAGAAATCAACATTAATAAAAAACAAAAAAAATATCGGCATTAATTAAATATAAATAAAATTAATAAAAAAAATAAATATCAATAATAATAAGGGACAAAGAGAAAAAATAAACAATAATAATCAAATAAAAAATCTATAAAATAATTAAAACTTATCGTTATATTACATTTGCTTTAAAATGATAACATAACATGAAATTGTTATTATAATACAACATCAATCTTAGAGTAAAAAAAGCATAAACATATATTAACCAGATAAAAAATTTAATATTACTTTTAATATTAATAAAATATTAAATTTATTAATTAAAAATCGTTTAAAATCAAAATATATTAATATGTAATAATTTTAATAAAATAAAAAGTTTTTTTTTTTTTTTTTTGGCTGAAGCAAGAGTCGTACCTTATATTCAAATTAAACGAAAAGGATTAATTACATAAAATACAGCCACCTAGAGGAAACCAGGGACAGAGAACTACCTATCCCTCCCAGGGTACGAGGCAATGAGCCAAAGACTAAAAGTCCTTCAAAAAAAACAGATGCTATTTGATCTGTAACAACGGAGCGAAAAAACTAGACCCGAAAAGAAATTATCAACCAAACTACTCAGATTTTGGGTCCGAAAAGGGGAATAAACATTGCGTAAGTGGACCACCCGAAAATCATTGATACCCGCCACGTAGCTGAACAAGCACGAACGATAATAATGAAGCACGACTCTGACCCGGACCCACCAACATGCATAATGAACCTGAGCCGTTGATCCGCCTCGCAAGATCCAACGGTTGAAAAACATATCGGATGGACAATAAGCCCGGAGAATACCCGCCCGATAAGGGCGGTATTCTCTCTCCAACTAGAGCCACGTGTTGCATGTTGAGTGGCATCGGGCTCAAATCTATGAAACCACTTCTGGCTTTGAGAGCCTCCGATAAGCCGAAACCACCGTGATGGTGGTATTGACTTTGATCTGAACCCCTCAATCTGCACAGATGATAATAATGAAGCACGACTCTATTTCGGACCCACCAACATGCATATTGAACCTGAGTCGTTGATCCACCTCGCCAAATCCAATGGTTGATAAACATATCGGATGGACAATAAGCCTGGAGAATACCCGCCCGATAAGGGCGGTATTCTCTCACCAACTAGAGCCACGTGTGGCATGTTGAGTGGCATCGCGCTCAAATCAATGAAACCACTTCTGGCTTTGAGAGCCTTAGATAAGCCGAAACCATCATGAGGGCGGTATTGACTCTGACCTGAACCCTTCAATCTACAATTTGAATCTCCTCCCTTGATCCTCAGCTTGTTGATCCAACGAATGAGAGTAATCTCCATTTCAAGAAAAGCAGGAGGGATTCCTGCCGTCCGAGCTTCCGAAAACCTATAGACCAACCACGCCGGTTCACTGTAACCATAGCCAACAGTTCTATAGCTATGGTGGGAATCCGCTGTTCCTTCTAACTGAAGACTCTTCACTCCCTCTTCCCCTCGAGCCAAACTGAGTTGATCTGTGTAAGGAGAAAGGTTTGAAAAAATCCTCAAGCTGCAGATCATCTCCCACCCAAGAACTCTGTGTCTGTGCTGTTTTGGACTGATAAAGCTAGGAAAGGCCTGCGTGCCGCTTACAAAATTACCTCTGGAAAACCACTTCATGTTAAGTGTGTGTCTACAAACCCAACCTCTGCTACTGCTGACATGCTCTGTTCTGATGTATCTCTTGGTCCTCATTCGCCTGGTTGAGACATTCATCCCTCAATCTACCCTATGGAACCTCTTGCCATCTGTACTTATTACTACTTTTAGTGCAGAGAGCACCTTTATTGGCAAGTAAGTCCGCCAATTTATTGGCCATCCTGCGTACATGTGTGAAACTTAAGGTTCTCATATTTTGAAGGTGGAGATGGATTCTTTGATAGACCTGAAGTAACCTCTAGTGTTTCGAGACCTTTTCCAGAGCCGAACCACAACAGATTCTCTTGACCAAATTGATGATCAGCTCAAAATCTGCTTCAATTATAATATTCTGAAGATTGTCATTCTTCAGGATTTCTAAACATTGCTCTAGAGCCATTAGCTCCGCCATATTATTTGTAGCGCTTCCCAAATTGAAATGAAAAATGTATTGTATGCAGCCCATCTCATCCCTTATCACACCACCATAACTAGCCATCCCTGGATTTCCTTTAGAGGCCTCATCTATGTTACATTTCGTAAATCCCTGAGGGGGAGGATGCCAGAAATCTTTATTCATGACCAGTTGCTTTACCATTCTGTTCTTGCCTTGAGGATTAAGCCCCTGCATTCCCAATTGCAGAAGTATCTGCACATCCGCATTTGAAGGAAGATTTTCAGGGGGAGTTTGTATTAAAGTTCCAACCGTCTCCTTGAGCTGTCTTAAAATTTGTTCCATGATGCTCTAGGAGGAACTTTTTTTGTTTTTGAAATTCTATTTGTTGCATTCTTTCCAGAAGTCCCATATTAGGAAGCTCGGAGTTAAAGCCCAAGCTTTGTTAATCGTTTCATAATCAGAGAAGTTTCTCCTCCAATTGTTGAGGGTATTGGTAATGCTTCCTCTATCCTTGTCTGTTTGTCTGACTATTAAGGCAATACCATCCCATAACGTGGAGGTGAATATGCAGGTGTTGAGAAGGTGTTCCATTGTCTCCTCTTGTGATTCACATAGCTGGCATCTGGATGGGCCCAGAACACCCCTTTTCCAGATATTCTCCCATGTCAGAATTTTCTTGTGATGTACTAGCCACATGAACAGTTTGGTTTTCATCCATCCTTGGTTCTTCCATAGATTCCTCCAAGCCCAGTCTGGTTTTGTAGTATCAAGCTCAAGGGTTATGTGTTTTGCCTCTTTAAGGTTAAAGGTGCCTTCATTATTGTTTCCCCATCTTAGTTGGTCAGGATCATATGAAATCATTATCTTTCTTTGATCTAGAATGGCTATTAGAGCATCAGCCTTTGCTTTCAAGGGGCTGTTAGCCCTGTATTCCATTTTCTTCCAGGTTCTCCATTTTCCTTCCCTATTTGTCTGATCCCAAAAATCATTTACCCGGAGTAACCCTTTGGTATCAGTATCATTCTTGAGATCCACAAAGTCCTCTCTTAACAACTTGGGTTCCTGTTGCCATTTATCCTCCCAAAACCATGCCAGGTCTCCCGCTCTGATTTCCCAGAAGCTATTCTTTTGAACTATGCCTCTATTCTCCCAAGCTTTATTCCAGATGTGGGAGCCTTTTATGATGCCAGACATTCTTATGTGGTCCTTGTTTTGCCAATTACTTGCATATTTCTGTTTCCAAATTTGAGCCCAAGGAGCATTTGCATCTTTTATCCATCTCCACCATAATTTTTCCCCCAAAACTTTATTTAGCACTTCAGGATCATCTAGTCCTAAACCTCCGTGGTTTTTGGGTTTACAGATTTTTTCCCAGGCTACCAAAGTCCATTTCTTCTTTTCCTCACCTTTACCCCAAAGAAAATCTCTTTGGATATTTTTGCATTGTTGCATAACTCCTTTTGGAGCTGGAAGGGTTGAAAACATGAAGATGGGGATTGTTTGTAGGACAGCTTTTGTGAGTACCAGTCGGCCCGCCAAGTTTAAAGATCTATTTGTCCATATTCAAGTCTTGTCCTGCAGCTTATTAATCACCGGCTCCCAAATAGTCTTGTTCAGAGGTTTGTCTGTGAGTGGTACTCCCAAATATTTGGATGGTAGCATATCTCTTTGAAAGCCTAGAATTCTGGAGATATTTCGTTGAATAGCAATGTTAGTATTGAAAAAGAAAATTTTTGATTTGGAGAGGCTTACCTCTGTACTTGCCGCCATAGCAAAGTCACTCAGGATTTGTTTATAAGTTAGTGCTTCTTTGACCGTGGGAATGCCCTTTAGCATGGTATCATCTACAAATTGCTGATGGGTCAAAGCCTGCTCGTTCCTGGAAGGTTTAAGACCCTGCATCTTACCTGTTTCTTTAGTTGATGTGATGGCTCGTCCTAGTCCTTCCATCATAAGAATAAAGAAAAAGGGGGAGAGAGGATCTCCCTGCCTGAGGCCTCTTGAAGGTTTAAAGGTCTTAGATGGAGAACCATTTACCAGAATTGAAAAACTAGAGGAAGTCACTGTAGATTTTAACCTCGTACAGAAATTACTTGCATACGAAGTCTAAAACACAGAAAATAAACAATGCGAGATCATAACACATAAAACACATATATACAGAGATTTTCCCCTGGATCCCAAAACCGGGACTACCAGCTTGATTTTTCATTATGTTCTTTTCAATGTTACAATACATATTTATATATGCTGAAGCATCCAATACCATGGACTGAAAACCATCGCGTCCAAAAAACATGTGCGAAAATCATGCACAAAACCATAGGTGGGTCCGACCAACCTAACATAGGGTCCAAAACCAAAATTTTCCGGGGCGCTGCCCTGGACCCCATAAAGTGGGGTTACGGGTGCCCCTTCAAACCCCCTGTTAACTACATGGAAAGAATATAACACAACCCAACATTCTCCCACTTGTTGTTTTCTTTCCACAGGGGGCCACAAGAGAGCTTAGTCATTTTCCCAGCCTTTAAATACCCATTGTCTCTCTACACCAAGAGAACTTCTCAGAGCTCACAGATTTTGTCAATGCATCTGTAGTATTCTTCAAAGTGTCCACCTTTACCAGCAACACCTTTTTGTCTTCTATCATATCCCTCACAAAGTGATACTGAACATCAATGTGCTTTGTCTTTGAATGATATGCAGGGTTCTTTGCCAAGAAAATTGCACTTTGGCTGTCACAGTCTATCCTTATAGTTTCCTGTACTAACCCCATACTTGAACACAATCTTTGCAACCAAACTGCTTCTTTGCTTGCATGAGTGGTTGCCATGTATTCTGCCTCTGTAGTTGACAGTGCCACTACAAATTGTTTCTTACTCATCCAACTGACTGCACCTCCAAATAGGTTAAACACATACCCACTTGTAGATCTTCTCCGATCTAGATCTCCAGCCCAGTCTGCATCAACAAAGCCACGAAAATCCAACACTCTGTCCAATCTTGGTCTTCCTTGGTAGCATAGACCATAATCACCAGTGCCACGAAAATACCTGAAAACCCGCTTCACCACTGTCCAATGCTCCTTTCCTGGTTTTGATATAAACCTGCTCAATACTCCCATTGTATGTGCAATGTTTGGTCTAGTATAGACCATTGCATACATTAGGCTACCGACTGCACTTGCATATGGAACACGAGACATGTCCTCTTCCTCTTCTTGTGTCTTGGAACACTGTTCAATAGATAACCTCACGCCTACAGGAATAGGAACCTTCACCGGTTTACTATCCTGCATATTAAACCTCTGCAATATTGTCTCGACATACTTCCTCTAGTTTAACCAAAGCTTCCTCTTTGTCCGATTTCTTTTAATTTCCATGCCCAAAATATAATTTGCAGCACCAAGATCTTTCATGTCGAATTTGGAGGACAAATGGGTCTTTAAATCCTGGATAATTTCTTTGTCATTTCCAACCAGCAACATATCATCGACATACAAGACCAGATAAATAACACGGTAACCAATTAATTCAAAATACACACAATGATCTGCTTTGCTTCTGGTGAAGGCAAGTCCCCGTATAAATGTATCAAATTTCTGATACCACATCTTTGGTGACTGTTTTAACCCATACAGAGACTTCTTTAACTTGCATACCAGTTCTTTCTTACCCTTCACCGCAAAGCCTTCAAGTTGCTTCATGTAGATCTTCTCTTCCAGATCCCTGTGAACAAATGTTGTCTTCACATCCATCTGTTCTACCTCAAAATCAAAAGCAACAACAATAGATAAAAGTAATCTAATAGAAATTACCTTGGAAACAGGAGAAAAGATATCACCAAAATCAATTCACGCACCTGGGAATAACCTTTTGCTACCAACCGAGCTTTATATTTCTCCACTTTTCCTTCTGCATTTGTCTTCTATTTGAACACCCATTTGCTGCCAATGGGTTTCTTTCTAGCCGGCAACTCCACTAGATCCCAAGCCTCATTTTTGTGCAAAGATGCCATTTCATCAACCATGGCCTCTTTCCAGAGTTTTCCATCCTCTGAATCCACTGCTTCCTTCACAGTTCTGGGATCATCATCAGTAACAGACAAAACAAAATTTGAACAAAAAGCAGAGGGACTATACCTTTCTCGCTGCCTTCTTTCTCGAACTGATCTTCTCACAGCCGGTGTTTGTGGCTCTTCATTTTCTGTTTCCTCCTATGTTGTAGAGTCTGATTCTTCCTCCTTTAGCTCAAACTCTATCTTTTCAAGTTCCTTTGGTTGGATTTCATGTTTAATAACATCTTTTACCTCTCTGAACACCACATCTCGGTTGTACACAACCTTCTTTGTTACTGGGTTCCAAAGCTTATAACCCTTTAAACCATCCTTATACCCAATAAAGATGCACTTTTCAGATTTACTATCCAACTTGGTTCGTTTCTCCTTTGGAACATGTACATATGCATCACATCCAAATACCCTCAGATGTGAAAGAGAGGGTTTCTTACCAGTCCATACCTCTTGTGGAGTCTTATCCTCTAATGCTGATGAAGGTGACCTGTTGACCAGGTAACACGCAGTATCCACCGCCTCTGCCCAATTCCTGTCCTAACCCGACACCACTGAGCATGCTTCTTGCCCTTTCCATCAAAGTCTTGTTCATTCTTTCTGCAACTCCATTTTGTTGAGGTGTATATGGAGTAGTCTTCTGCCGTGCTATACCACACTTCTTATAGAATTCTTCAAATTCTTTGCTGCAAAATTTTCCACCATTATCTGTCCTCAACACTTTTATCTTCTTCTCTATTTGATTTTCCACGAGAGCCTTAAATTCTTTAAACTTGTTAAAGACTTCAGATTTCTTTTTAAGGAAATATATCCATGTATTCCTTGAGAAGTCATCTATAAATGATACATAGTACACAGACTTACCTAGTGATGGAACCTTCACAGGTCCAAACATATCACTGTGCACAAGCTCTAATATCTGTTTCGCCCTCTTACTACTAGAGGGGAAACTCACCTGATTCTGCTTCCCATATACACAATTTTCACAGAAATCAAAATCCAGAGAGATATTACTCATACCTTCTACCATACCTTTACCATGAAGTATTCGAAGGCCCTTCTCTCCAATATGTCCAAGCCTTTGATGCCACAACATGGTCTTCTCTCCAGCGACCACTAGATTTTCTGCTCCACTTTCAGGAACCACAGAACTGTTGCACCCATCAATAACAGTGTTACCTTGTAGCTTGTACATAGTTCCAATTCGAACTCCCTGCATCAATACCAGTGCTCCCCGAACCATTTTGCAGGTATCCTTCTCGAACACTGTTTTTACACCTGCATCATCCAACTTACTTATAGAAATCAGATTTCTGGCCAATGCAGGAATATGTAGAACACCCGAAAGTGTTCTAACCCTTCCACCTTGCAACTTCAACTTTACTTTTTCGTGACCAATGATTCTAGCCTCCTTGTTATCCCCTAAGAAGACATCACCACCATCATATTTCTCATACTCGCATAACCACTCTTTATGAGGAGTGAAGTGAAAGGATGCACCTGAGTCAATCAACCATGCCTCGTGATCTACATGTGTACTTGAAGAAGCCAAGTACACATCCCCACCTTTATCTGAAGTGGTTTTCGCCTCTGCAGAAGGAGCATCATCAGATCCCTTTCCTTTATCAGGAGCTTTAGATTTACAGTCCCTTTTGTAGTGCCCTTCCTTTCTGCATTTCCAACACACCACCTTTACAGGTTTTCCTGGAGATTTAGATCTCCCACTTGATGACTTATTTTTGTTTCTGTTTTGGGACTGTCCTCGTACAGACAAGGCATCACCATTCTGGGTCTCTGTATTTTTCCGTCTCATCTCCTCCGTCAGCAAGGATGAGACTATTTCATCAAAATGCAAGATAGTTGCATTGCTACCTATTGCAATAACCAGGCTATCCCATGAATCTGGTAGAGAACACAACAAACCGATGCACTTATCTTCATCTGAAATTTTAATATCAACAGATGCTAACTGACTTACCACAGTATTAAATGCGTTCAGATGCTCTATCACCGAGTCTCCATATTTCATCCTCAGGTTATATAGCTTTTTCCGCAAGAACAGTTTATTCACCAGAGACGTAGATTGGTACAAAGTCCTTAACTTGTCCCACAAAGCCTTCGCCGTAGCTTCCCTTGATACATTCAACAATACTGAATATTAGACACACAATCGTATTGTGTTCTTTGCGTTCCGATCCAACTTCTTCCATTCTTCATCGGACACTCCCATTGGTTTAGTACCCGGATCTACCGCGATTCACTGATCTTTATCCACCAACAGATCCTCCATCTTGAGTTTCCACAACTCAAAACTTTGACCATTAAATTTCTCGATCTCTATCTTTCCACTGCTCGCCATCTTCTTTCACCACTAGAATCGATCTTGCAGATCTCCCACTGAACAGGGTCTACCACAGGCCCGAGCGAAACCTCTCAGCGACAAAGGTGTCCCCTTGAAGCCAAAACTGCCCTGATACCAAATGTAGGTTTTAACCCGGTACAGAAATTACCTGCATACAAATTCTAAAACACAGAAAATAAACAATGTGAGATCATAACACATAAAACACATATACACATAGATGATCCCAAAACCGAGACTACCAGCTTGATTTTTCATTATGTTCCTTTCAATGTTACAATACATTTATACATGCTGAAGCATCCAATACCATGGACCGAAACCATTACGTCCAAAAACCATGTGCGAAAATCATGCACAAAACCATAGGTGGGTCCGCCCAACCTAACATAGGGTCCAAAACCAAAATTTTCCGGGGCGCTGCCCCGAACTCCATAAAGTGGGGTTACAGGTGCCCTTCAAGCCCCTTGTTAACTACGTGGAAAGAATATAACACAACCCAACAGTCACTAGGGCCATTATCCATCTTACCCAGTCGTGGTCAAATCCAAAAGCTAGAAGGACCTTGCTGATGTAGGACCAATTTAACTTATCATAAGCCTTTTCTAGGTCCAATTGCATAATCATTCCTGCCTGCCTTGTACTCATCAATGAATGAACCACCTCATGCGCTTGAATGATATTATTGAGAATTTGTGTGCCCTCCACATATCCCGTTTGCTCCACAGAAACCAGAGTAGGAAGAAGGGGTTTAAGTCTGTTGGCTATTATTTTGGATATTATCTTATACACCACATTACATAAAGCTATAGGTCTGAATTTGTCCGGTGTCATAGCATTGTCCTGTTTGGGAATCAAGGAGATGAAGGATGTATTGAGCGCCTTCAATACAGTCCTATTATTCCTGGAGTCCTCCACCACATTTAGAATATCTTGCTTGACAATACTCCAATATGCTTTAAAGAAATCTACATTGAAACCATCTGGGCTTGGCGCTTTTCCATTCTGTATTTCTTTGATGACTTAACTAACCTCCTCTTCATTCACTGGCGTATTAAGATTATAATTATCTTCTCTTGTTACTAGCTTAGGAATGTGCTTTGTGAAGTCCTTGATAAATTGTGATCTATCCAAGAGAGGTTCCTCTGTTATGCTTTGAAAATGTTGAACCAGCACAACTTCTATTTCTTTATAGGTATTGAGATGTTGACCTCTGGAGTCCTTGATTGTTGAGATCATGTTGTGAGACTTGTGTTCCATTGTAGATTTGTGGAAAAACCTTGTGTTTCTCTCCCCTTCTTTTAGCCATTGTACTCTTGATTTTTTCTCCAAAATATTTCCTCTTGTTTGCATAAGTCCTCCCAATCCTGTTGATGCTTGTTGGCTTGTTCATTTCTTTTCCCATCAAATCCATCTGTGATCAGGGTTTGATTAATTTCCTGCATTTTTCTTTCGACCACTTTTTTCGCTTCAAACATATTGCCAAACTCATTCTTATTCCAATCTTTGAGCCTGAGTTTGATATGTTTCAATTTTTTGTGTAATAGAAACATTCTTGTTCCCTGGATCTGCAGATCTTCTTTCCACCATTTTTCAATGTTGCTAATAAATTCTGGATGGGTAAGCCAGATATTTTCAAACCTAAAAGTTCTGTTCCTTGGGGTTCCAATGCCAGTCGCCTCAAATTGAATAGGTCAATGGTCCGAGCCACCAAAGGGGAGAATTCTTGCTGTCATATCAAGGCCTGTGAGCATGAGGTCCTCTGAGATAATGAATCTGTCTAACTTAGAGGCTACTTGATACCCTCCTCCTCTTTTGTTGTTCCAGGTATATAGGCCATTACTTGTATCTGTATCAACTAGCTTCATGTTGTCTATAAAATTCTGAAATGCTGTAGAGTCCCTGCTTAGTGTTTTGGTCCCTCTTTTTTTTTCGACAAGGATTTGATCATGTTAAAGTCCCCGCCCAGAATCCATGGTATTCCTGAATATCTATCTCTCAGATCCTCTAAAGAAGTGAGAAGTCTGAGTTTGTCGTCAAGTCTCTGAGGGCCATAAACATTTGTGATTAAATAAATCTCCCTGTCTCCCGCAGGCTCAATAACCACTGCTAAATAATTTCTAGATGCCTTAGCATCCACTATGCCAATCTTTTGGGGGTTCCAAAGTGTGAGAATGCCACCTGCTGTTTTGTCTGCCTTGAATTCTAGAAATTCATATTTATTGAGCCATTTGCTGTTCATTTCTCTTATTTTTTGAATTGAACATTTAGAGAAAATCATATCTGGAGTTTCTTGTTTCATTCTATTGTTAAGATTCATTTGCTTTCTTTTACTTCCTAGACCTCTAATATTCCAAGATGTGAGTTTCATTAAGAAAGATTTGTAAAGGAGTAACTAGTTAGATCTTTCATCTTACCTGAATCTATCATCAGTTTTCCACACTCTATTAGTAACTCATTTTGTTTCTTTCTTCCCCTTTTCCTTCCTGGGTTTCTAGGAGCGAGTCTTGATGTGGTTTTCAAGGTTTTCACCCCTTCATTGTCCCGTCTTTCAAGGTTTCATTTCCCTCCCATCCCTTTAGCCTGAGTTCTCCATAGAAACAGCCGCTGCACTTTGTTAAACTCCTCTTGAGGTAGTGAATCCATGCCTTCCGTGGTCCCCTGTTTCAGGAATATTTCTAGATCTAGATGTTCTCTTTCGAGAATATCCTGCAGCTCATGATCCTCTGTTTCCACCTCACTCGGGTCATTTCTTGGTCCATTTCAATTTCCATGTTGCTCATCATAGTCTCATTGTGCAGGTTAGTGTCCTGTGTCTTCCCACTATTTTCTTCCTCTTCCTTCTCTTCTGTGCTGTCCTCCATAGCCTGAGTTGCCTTTGTTACCTCTTCCTCTTCTTCTCGAATCTTGTATTTGTTCTGACTTGTCTGTTTCTCCTCTATGTGTTTTTTTTTTGTATCCTTTTCCCTCCTTTTCCTCTATTTCCCACTTTATGAAAGCTCTCAGTTTCTTTTCCTAGTGGACCTATACTTCTGTTCTTTGTAATGTTGAGAGGGCAGTTTCTGAATAGATGCCCATGTTCATGGCATTTGCGACATCTAAAGGGAACATGTTCATAATCCATTGTTTGCACCCATTCTTCATCAAAAACTTCCAGGATCACCTCATCTGGTAGAGCTACGGAGAGATCCATCTCCACACATATATTGGAAAATGAGGTGTACTTTCCCCTTCTAGTTGCTTCAGATATTTTAACAAAATGCCCTAATTTATTTCCTATCGCTGATAAAAATTTTGGTTGCCAGTAGTCAAGTGGTAAGGAGTAGAGTCTTACCCAAACCAGGACCGAAGTGAAAGTCTCGCGCTCCGGGACAAAATTCATCATCTAAGGCCACATGTAGAGGCTTGCAGCTGCATAGAAGTAGGGTCCTCCTTCAAACACTCTGTCTTTGTCCTCTATGTTGGTAAAGACTATAGTAAAGAAACCCTTTGACCCAAGATGTAGGTCTATATCCCCTTTAGGTTTCCAGTGATATTTAATCCACACCTGTAGCGCCTTCTCTGTGGGCCATAACCCCATGAATTTACAAATGATAGCATAAGTCCTCATGTGATCTCTATGTGCCTGCAGTGCTGGATCACTCAATACCACTTTAAGTGTGACAACAGTCTTAGGCTTACATGAACCATTTTGTTTTTTGTTTTTTGCTTTTTGTTTCTTGTCCTCTTCTTCTTTTTCCTTTCTTCCTTCTTCCTCCCTCCTATTATTCTACTTCTGTGTGTCGTCGTTGTCTCGCTTACCTCCTCCTAAAAGACCTTTTTCAGCCTCCAATAGTTTCTTGCCGTGGCTGGAGATTGCCTGATTGTAGGAGGGAGTGGAGCTCCCTCCTTTACGCCCCTCCATGGTGTTCAACACCTGATTAATTTCTGTAAACCCTAGCTCTTACCAGTCGTAAACCCCCAATATATCCCCTCCACCTCAGGTATCCAAGGTCCCCTCCTCCTTCATTATGCATCAATCCTTTCAATAAAATAAAAAGTATTAAGAAAGAGTGAAAAACACATTAAATCATATAGTTGATTATTTCTCTCGAATCAAAATTGTGTGACAACAACATTAATGAAATGAATGCATTGAAGAAGCGTTACAACAATTCAAAAGAATTTAAAGGTAAAGGAATACAACGAAGAAAAAATTAATAATAATTTTGATGGATTCTTTCAAAGAAAAAGTTAATAATAATTTTGATTAATCTTTTCAAATAAAAAAGGGTAACAACAATGTTAATAAATAAAGTGATTATAACATTAATAAATATAGTGAAAAAGAGAAGAAGAATTAAAACAATTTAAAAGAGTGAAGAAAAGAAAAAAGTTAAAAAGAATTTAAATGAATATGATAAGAAAAAGTTAACAATAATTTAATAAAATATAACAGAAAAAGTAAATATTTAAAATGTTAATGAAAAAATAAGTTTAGTTTGAGTTTAAATGCTTCACTTTTGTGTTATAAATTAAAATTTACGAATGTAATTCTTGGTGAGTGATTTTTTGTTAAAATGAATTTTTGAATATATAAGTAGATTTAGTGCTTTGAAAAACTCCTTATGGACTCAACAACTCAAATTTGCATTTTTAATAATTTTTGACAAATTTTATTGTAAAGTTGATAAAAGAAAATAATTTGGAAAAAGTACATTGTTATCTCTAATTTCTCTAATGTCAGGGTAAATCTGTTTTAAAACCATATCTATCAAACACCAGAGAGAAATCTGGATTTTATATATATATATATATAAATAATTTTTTATTTATTTATATTTTACTTTTAATAATGCGTATATTTATTTGTTATTATTATTTTTTCACTTAATGTTGATGTTGTCTTTTTTAGATGAAGTGGAAAAACACTTAATCTATTTTTTTAAAAATTTCATAATAATGATAAATACAAACTAAGAATATTGATAATGAACACTAATAAAACAAGTGCATCCATATTGGTAAACACCTAGAGCCATCAATCCAATCCATGATAAGTACAAAAGGCATGCACTTCATCATATGTGTCACGTTGTTAAAATTAAAAAATTGATTAAACTAACTAAATTATTATTATTATTATTTATAAAAATGATTAATGCATAAGTTAAGAATATGTACATTTAAAATAACAAGATTCTTAACCATGGAATCATAAATAGATTTTGTTACATTACCATGACTAATCAATACCCCTGCCTAAAAAACCATAATTCACGTTCAATGGCACTTGTTCATATGTTATTTTTTTTAACTAATCAATTTAATTAAAAAGAGAAAAACAACGTAATTACGTCAAAGATAAATATCAACCTTTAATTTGTGGATGCTATTATGAATATTCATGAATATTTTATAATATTTTGTATAGATAAAATTCCTAACACTTCTTTAATTGACAATTAAATTAAAAAATTCCCAACACTAACTTAATTGACAATTAAATTAAAAATTCCTAACACCTACTTAATTAACAATTAAATTAAAAAATTCCTAGCCTAATTGACATTTTTATTTTATTATAACAAATTCTTAATATTTTTAACAAACTTAAAATGACCAAATACTTTCTATTTTTTTATAACAGACTCTAAATAGGAAAAGAATTAAAATTTGTTTTAAATTTCTAAATAGGGTTTAAATTATTTTATATTTTATCTAACCATAAAGCTTTTTTGTTATTAAACTATCAAATGTTTTGGCCAAACAATTTTGATTAAAAAGTTAACATAATTAATTTGATATTTCTTAAAATGATAGATAATAAAAAATATTATCAATACCTTTACCATTACACCTTTAAATCAATTACACCTTTAAATCATGATTAATCCTATTCTTTCCTAACCAAACTTGGGATTCCAATAATTCCTGCCGGATTTCGACCGGAAAAATCCGCCGGAAAAGCTTTCAAAAAGTCGACCTATAGACAACTCCCTTTCCTATTCCATCTCAACGACATCGCACGACAGAGCGATGGGATCGAATTCATAATGTAGAGAATAAATTTCAAATCTTCTCAACCATACAGAGATGGGATCGAATTCACAATGTAGAGAATACATTTAAAAAACTTATGTAACGATGTATAGTGGTATCGCCATAATAGCAGCAAATTAATCGTTCAATGGAATCCTTAATATATGTCAAACCGTTATCATGAATATAATTTATAATCATTCAAGAATAGCGATGAATCGATCGTGCACGGCCGGACCAAGCATAGAAATGATAATCTAGATTGAAGTATTGTCCTTACAGTCTACGGTTGGAACATGGATCGAATTGATAGTTTAGATTGAAGTAACCCCAATGATATCAGCGGATAAGAAGAAAAGGCTCAGGGACGACTGACGCTTTACGAGTTGGCAGAGGAAATTTCCAAATAAGAACGACAACGCTATATATTTAAATAAATAAAACCCCTGCATTACAAATCTCAAGCGGGACAGCTATCTCATTAAAAGAGTGAAACACATCGAACAATAAAATCAATATCATAAAAGAAAATGTCAGATCCCAAATCTCTAAGCAATATGCATTCAGTGGACTAATTTGTGCAACATTAGTATTTTGTTTAGGAATTAATGAACGTTAATCTCTTTGTTGGGTCATGTTACGTTGAAGGTTAAGACCGTATTCCCGTGCGGTTGACAAATAGTTGTCACTCTTTTAATGTTCATGAATGTGATTACGGTGAAGTGGAATTTTTCTGAGTTTTGTTTTTTTCCCTTTCTTTTTCGAATGGGCGATAACTTTAGTATATTTTGGAAATTGTGATATTTTAGTATTTAAAATGTACTTTTAAATATATAAATAATTCAGTTCGCGAAAATCTTGAAATATCTAGATTTTCTTTTTTCAAAACTCAGTTAACCAATCCTACCCAAATAGAAAATTTACACTGCCATTATTATTTGAAGTGTTATCATGATTAGTCAATGATTACACAAAAATAGATTGATTTTTCCTATGCTGTCAATCTTTCAAAACATTTAAAGTACACTTTTGACACATGTTCTTTGATAGTTTATTAAATATAGTGATATATTTTTGTGGGATGATTGTAACCTTTCATTGTTACCAAATGTCTTGTGTGTCTATTGCAGACACAATATGTTTTGCTGCTTTGTTCTTTCCAGGAGCAGCTGCAATATCACGTTCATGTTCATGTTATGGAAGCTGTGAGGGCATGCATTGACCTTCAGCATTCTCTTCTAACACTAACAGGTATGGGACATGGGATTGAATTCGTTAAGCATTTTATCCTTGATGAAAAATTTCGATGAGCCAACATTTTCTGGTTTTTAACATGAGTGGCTATAGAAAATAGTTCGGAATTTCTATTTTGCAATGATACGTGGGTTTGAAAAGAGAGATGGCATTGTCAAGATGAGTGTCTGGATTAAAAGGTTATACGTGTTTACGTGCTTTTTTGAGCATGTTGATAGTTCTAACTTCTCATCATAGTTTTTTGAGCATGTTGAAGGTTCTTAACGTTTTATTTCCCCCCTTTTGCTTTACCATATGCTGTATCTTTGGAACCTTCCCCTCGTATGGTATAATCGAATATCAGCTGTGTATCCTTTTTGGATGTCCGCATTAGGATCCTTCATGGATTTCTATGATTTTTATGCAGAAGGGATGTCAGATGCATTTGTAGAAGATTCATACTCCTTTTTTGAACAAGTAACAAACAGGTTTAATAACATATATCGCAGTTATTAACACAATATAACACACATGAGGAAGACGAATTCAAAGAAGTTCTCAGACACTGGATATCTAGACAAATGATGGGAGATATTATTTCTAAAGAATATTAATGTAATTATACCTTCTAATTAACACTAGAACACTACCTATTTGAATATAATTCGTACCAGATTACTAAGAGGTTTTATGGTGATATGTAGTCACCAGAATGGCAAGGCAGACGACTAACTACCAAAGAGTACATCACGTTATAAAAATTCAAAAGAAGCTTTAACCTATTTTCTAATGGAAAAATCTGATATATTTCATGTTTTAAAGTAAAAATAAAAATATCTTTTGATTTAGTTTTTTTATTTTAACTCAAAGTATGATCATGATTATTCAAGACTTCAAAAATAGTAAAACTATTTAATTAACTTTTGTGGTTTAAGCGTCATATTTGTACGGTTAACCTTACAACACAGTACTGACTGTCTTCATACATACCGTATTAATAGCAAAAGGTGCAACTAAAACCTACATTATACATCTCCTGAAACAAGGCTTATACATCAAAGAAAAAGACCTTAAAGAAACCTCAAAATGGGTTTGTAATAATAAATAATAACATCCAAAGGGCCGTTGTCCGAGCTTGAAGATGAAGTGAACCTTCCTCCAGAACAAGAGCTTTTTTTGAAAAAGATCAGCTTTATGGTAAAGTTCTCAATAGATGTGCATGAAAAGAATCTCCTCCAAAGTGTGTTCTTACAGTAATGATGCTTTCCATTTTAGCTTCCAGTGCCAAAGAGGTGATGTGGCTTTTTCTAGCTGCCTAGTCTATCAAGAATTTTGAATCCCCTGTAAGCTTCTAACTTATTTATCAACAACAACTTTGTGCAAGGCTCCAAAGCATATAACTCAGCTCTTTTGTTAGACCCACCTCCAGCTCTTAACTTCAAAGTGAAATAATGTGCATTGTTGAGATAAAGGATTGCCAACGCTCCACAAACGCCTGGACCACCCTAGCAAATTTGATAAAAATCCCTTAACTATAAAAACTTAGAAATTTGAAACTTTAGAAATCCCATATGGAAAATGAAGACAAAGAGTCATCTTCCTATGTATTAAAAAATAATTCACATAAAAGGAAATCAATTTAGTGAAGTGATTCCCTCAGAGCTGAGCGTTTTTCCTAACTCCATCAGCGTTTAGAAAACTTTTCTACTTGTATCCAGACCATACCATACGTCTTCCCCGCTCAACAACAGGGTCTCTTTCCGTCAAGTATCTGTGTGAAAAACCATAGCCGTTCATCTATGCCTATTTTCCCTCTCCGTTTTCGAAAATCCCTCGCTTTCGTCGACAACCTGCCGTTTCTCTCTGCGTAGCTCATCCATTTTTCTTTACATTAATAGTTTCCATTTTTTCCCCTCCGTCTCATCGGAAACCCAAATCCCTCTGGGCGCCATCCGTGGAAAAATGCCTCTGCTCAACTGGTATCTTTTGTCGGCGATTTTCCAATTCCGTTGACCCTCTTGTTGTTCACGACCTGTTGACACCTTTAACTTACAACCTGAGCCGAGATTTTCTCTTTGTCCTCTTCGAAAGCTATGAATCTTGCCACTATTATTAAAAGCTTTGGTATTCCACCACTTATATCTGGTCTATTTGGATAGCGTCCATTGTTCATTTGATTTTTCAAAGAGTCATCGCTTCCGGCTTTCATAGCCATACGTTTTCGTTTCCATTCCGCACCCCATACATACAGTACGCACACCATTTTCGAAGGCAGTGATAAGAGCCCTCACGTTTTTCGCCATATGCATATTCGTTGACAAAAGATGCCGCAGCAGATCACCGTCCAAAACATTGTCTATGTAGATCTCTCGTCGTCCGGACTCACATAACGATTGATTGACCTGCTAGCATTGTAACTTCTCACACTTTTGATAAGAGGTAGAATCAAATCTTGCTTTACTATCCTGCCAAAGTAAAGCAGATGTGAAATGTGTATTTTTCTTCACTATCGCGGTTGTTATAGTTCATGGAACAGATGATCCCAAAGCACTTCTTATGAGGTGCTCGGTGTAGTCACCCCCTTTCGCAGGATTCTCACACTTTGGATAAGAGGTAGAATCAAATCTTGCTTTACTATCCTGCCAAAGTAAAGCAGATGTGAAATGTGTATTTTTCTTCACTATTGAGGTTGTTATAGTTCATGGAACAAATGATCCCAAAGCACTTCTTATGAGGTGCTCGGTGTAGTCACCCCCTTTCGCAGGATATATATATATATACCAATCAATACCAGATTTTCTGATTTCTATTATTTTTATTGTTTGTGATATTGATTGCTAAAGAGAACTAGGTGATTTAGAAATATCAAACGCACACTCATTTTTAATGATTTGTGTAATGACATATCTGAAGAAGTTGCCACTAGACAAGGAGAAGAGGAGAAATAGCTTAATAAACCTACATTGGACAACTAGTAAAACTACTAATTAGGATGATGATGTAGTGGCCTTAGCTTGTGAGATCAAAACTATCATACATGACATAGATGCCACTTGAGTAAAAATAAATCGCCTTCTCACAACCCTCATCAAAGCTCTTTACCCTACATAATATCACTACCTTGAAGCCCTACAAGCTAATGACCAACTAAAGTTTGTTACATTTGACTTTTTGGTGGATAAAGTTGTAGAATGTGAGAAAACCTTTGGAAAGAGGAAGACATTAGCCTAGCCCACTGGAGAGATCATGTGCCTTACTCAAAAAGGCAAGAATTAATCACATAATTCTTCTCAAGGAAATGTTTGTAAAAGAGGATGTGGAAGAAAGAATTTTAGAGGGGTAGACATAATCCAGGAGAGAGATTTGATCTTCATTGTGGTAAAGATGAACATGATGCAATGACATGTAAAATCCCCTAGGAGAAGATACAAAAGAAACAAGATCAGAAAGAAGACAAAAATAAAACTCCATATCCAATGAAAGGTAAAGCACTTGAATTTGCTCATTACATTGTTGTTCATTATAATATTGAAGTAGTTGAAGATTTATTTTACACTTCATTTGCTTCTTGGAAAGATGCTTGGCTTCTTGACATAGGTGCAACATGCCCCATGACCTACTAGAGAGACTTGTTTAAGATTTCAGTGATAATGTAGATGGTATAATGTATTTTGCATATAAATCAAGTCTCAAACCTTCAAGAATCGACACTGTTAGGCCTAATTTCTTAGATTTTGTTGTAGCAGCTATGACCACCCTCCAAAATTTTGCCTTAGCTTTGTTTTGGAGCCTCCCTACCAACCATCTTTAACATCATGTCTTGCACTGCCCAGGTACTTATGCTTTCAGTTGAGTTTCTTTGGCATAACAACTTGTGTTCGCTAACTTGTTTGTCTTTCACCCGCAAGCTGATCTCCCGTGACTTGGTCTCAAACCGGTTCCTGCACTGACTTGGAAAACTGCGCAGTATTGGAGGGCAACCAGCCTTGCTCTTCAGAATTGCACAGTGCATCCTGGCAGCCAGCACTGCTCTCCAGAATTGCATAGAGCAGGCAAACTGCCTTCCCCAAGAAAACTGCGTAGAGTAGCCCATCACTGAGCTTGCTCTTAGGAATTGCGCAGTTTTGGCTGGCAGCGCTGGCTTCAGTCCAGAAACTGCGTAGAACTTGAGGGACAACAAGAGCCACTCAACCTAGAAACTGCGTAGAAGTCGTCCCATGGCTTGTTGACCGTTGCATTCCATGGCTTGTTGACCGTTGCAAGAGCTCACAGGTTGACCGGTTTCCTCTAGGACTATGCAATCTTGCCTTGCATGCATGGGTAGTCTTTTTTTCTAAAAAAACAAAAAAGAAAAAAGAAAAAAACATCCCTAGATTTTAGGGATCTATTTTTAGCAGTTGGGGGTTACATGCAAAATCCATTTTAGAAACCTCCCGCCAAGTGTCGCTTTTTCCTAGATTTGTGACATGCACGTCATAAGCCTTGATCACGCCAAAATTATTATTCGACGCCTCATAGTTCATTCTTCACTTTTGATCTTGGAGCTCTGACATTCCCAACGCATCTAGGAACCTTCGACACACTCATCACAACTTTTTCTAGGTAAGTCCGCTTTTCATGTCTTTTGCTGCTTTTTTGTTGCTTTTTACATTTTGGTTTGTGTGAATGTTGTTTGCTTGGTTTTATTGAACTCTTGATGTCGTTTCCATCCATATTAGCTTGTAGAAGCGTTGTTTCGAGCCCTGCATTACATTTCCTAGCTATCGCATGTATAACACTGTTTTTGTGCTAACAGTCACAGTTGCAGCCACTTGCCTCACACACTTCATTGTTTTCCCTTTTACTGAATCCTGCACTGAATGTAATCACATGCATGTTCATTCACTCATGTTTGCACCAGCTTTGCACATGCTTTCAATCCTTACTGATTTTTAGTTGCCTGACGGCAGGTCTAAGCTGCCTTCGCTCGAACCTTGCCTTGCCTGGCTTGCATTGCGCATTTCCGGGATGGAAGACCTTCCCTTACTCCTAGGAATTTCGCAGAGCTTGCCTCACACTGGCTTCCCAGGCTGTCCTCTACGCAGTTTTGAGAGGCAGTGCCTTAGTTGGCCCTCGGGATTGCACAATGCAATTTCCCGGGTAGCAGTCATGATGATTGAAACTGTGTATTGTGTAGTTCCAGTCCTCAACAAACCAAGCTAGACTATGCTCTGCGCAGTTTCAACAGTCAGTGAGCTCATTGGTAGCCTGGACTGTGCTTTACGCAGTTCGAGTGGTCAGTCTCCCAGCCTCTCCCAGAGAAAACTACGCAATTTTCCCAAACAATCACCCAGGTGTGTTGCATGTTAGCCCTCGAATTACTTTTGGTTTTCAACTGACATTTTTCTTGCCATGAGCATTACTTTGTCTCCATGTATCTTAGGTGTTCATCAATCTCTCAGTAGTACATGTACAATGGCTTCCAAGAGAGCAGGGTCAAAGGACACCATAGAGAGCACAACTGGAGATGTGGTTGAGCAAGTGTCTGTGAGCTTGCCCATCTATGAAGATACTAAGTTGTTCATAGACAAGGAGATCAAGATCACATGGCAGGACATCAATGACATCTTTTCAGGCACCTTTGAGGAGAATCTGGAGGACTGCAGAGTCTATGTCAACATACACAAGTTTGGCTTGTACCGGGTTGCATGCAGGTATCCCACATTTCCATGCGCGGACATGATCCACTAGATTGCCTTGCATTCTGATGCAGAGAAAATGGTATTGAGTAGTGTTAGTGGAACAAAACTTGCTACCTTTAGGGCAGATAACTTTTAGGAGATGTATCACTTGTCGCAGCCGGTGAACAAAATGGATGCACTCTTCACCAATCCCAACAACAATGCGAACTCAAGAGACATCTTGAAGAGATGGGTAAGAGAGTCGTCTAAGTTCAGGACGACACCCAACTAGGTATACAAGACAAAGACATTCTGGAAGGCTTATCAGTTCTTGGTCATCTTCGCATGCTACTTATACGGCTAGTAGAGTATAGAGACCTTCCCGCGGAGTTGGGTGATTGTGTTGGATCAGCGGGCGAACGAAGGAAGACCTTTCAACTAGTTTGACATGTTGGCTCTCTAGCTGAAGGGGCAAGTAACAAATGCCTGAAATTTGCCCAAGGGCCAGCAAGCGAAACTTTTCATGTCTTCGTACTTGCTTGATGCAATCTGTGTCGTCAATAGTGCCTTGGATTAGGTTGGGTATGGACACCTGCAGAACACTCTGTGCACATCTATTGCAAGTTGTTCTCCGACTTCATTTTCCGTGGAGTTATACTACAGCGATCAAACCACTTCGTCACACTGGTGTACAAGATGATCTTTGAGCAGGATCTGCCTTGCATGTCACAAGTAGCGATGGAGTCATTGGTTAACATAGCAAACTAATATGCCTCACCCCTTGGCACCTTCATTCGGATGTACAGCGTGGAGAAGGCTCCCCATGTCTTACCGAAGTTTGCCACAGGCAAGCTGGTCATGCAAGTGGTTGCATACCACATCTCGACAGGGTTGTCAGCGAGACTGCACAGGAAGAAGGAGGCACTTTGGCCCACTCTTCCTTTGCCGATCGGGTTATATGAGATCCAGAGTCTCAAGCATGCTGAGTCTGAGATGGAGGAATTCAAGAGATTCATCTTCGACACCAGAAGTTTCAATTCGTATGACCCACACTGCGTAGTGAAGGACCATTGCGCGAGAGTGTATCATCCTTGGATCCATAGGGCATGTCATTGGCCTGAGGAAGACCCATGGAGATACTGCTACAACTCCTCAAGGCTCAATGAACCAATCAGAGTGGCTGTAGAATGGTTAGTAGCGCACAATGTAGCGACACTTAACAGAGCAACAACATTAGTAGCAGCAAAGAGCAACAAACTTGCGCAAGACAAAGGGAAGAGGAAGATTGCCGACATCGTAGAGGCGAAGCAAAGCTACAAGTTCAAGTTCAAGGAAGATCCACTTGTACAAAGAGCAGCTTTGGAGATTGAACCAAAGAGGCGACAACACAACAAAAGGATTGCGTAAAGAAAGAGGGAGAAGCAAACACTGGAGGAGGCAAAGAAGAAGTTGCAGGAGGTTGAGCAACAACTAAGGGAAGAACAAGAGCTGCGCAAAAGGGAGAAGGAAGCACAATAGGAACATGAACAGTAGGAAGCGCAGTGTGCACACATTGAGGAAATTGTGCAGATACAGGTTAATGAATCAGAATATCTAGCAAATAACAAACAGGGTGAGCAGTTGCAGGAGCAGGGCTTTGCTTAGGAGATTGAACAAATATTGGAACAGATGGACACGGATTTGGTTTAGCCGGAGCAGGATCAAGATACAGACCTCATGCCCAAGGACCTAGAGGTCACTCCACAGGCTTCACCAGATCCGAGAGCAGAGCAAGTCCCAAGTGATCAAGGAGACACTGAAATCCTTGAGGACAATTTGGATCAGATGCGCACAACATATCCTTTGACGAGTCACAACAGAGGGTTGTGCAGTTGCACAGAGTGTCCACCTCGAATGTCCATGCATCTCTTGTGCAGTTTCGAGAACGTGTGATCGTGTTTGATGTGCGCAGACATCCACCTACATTGGTCGATTCTACAAAGGCATATGCTGAAGTCCCCGGCTCAAGTGTGAGATTCTTGATAGTTAAGAACGAGCGCATGGCTAAGGAATTGCAAGCGGCCAAGCAGAGAGAAGAGCAAGCTACAACATCTGCTAGAGCAGAGTGGAAGAAAGCGATACTTGATGAAGTATCGTCTCTTGAGACAGTCATGCGGAAGATGTACTTCAGGTTCGTCACTGTGCATAAGTCAGTTGTCCATCTTAATGGTTGGCAATAACATTGTGCTAGGAGAGCACGCATCTTGACAGACATACACACTGTTGTCGATCACATGCAGATATGGACAATGAGGTACAAGGGAGCCTTGTTGTACTTGCCAAAGATGATGAAGCCAAAGGCAATGGAGTTGAAAGCACGCATCCAGAGTCAGATCCGGAACTATGAGGAACTCCCACAGCTCATCACCAACTTACAGGCTTCACATGCATGAGTGTTCAAGAGCATGGATGTCATTCTGCACATGCATGCGATCTCATCCATTGGCACACTCATCGAGACGAAAACAGAGAACCAAGTCCGACTGGAGCCAGACATTTACTTCTAGCAGTTGATGCACATAGACACCAACGCAGATTTGCAGATGAGTGCAAACACTATGCACAAGTATGTCGCTGGTCCAGCTGCACTCAAGACCATGATGCGCATGCTACATGATGAGTTGGACAAAGGTGCTAGATCAGTGTACCCGGATGCTACGAAGGCAAGAGTTCGCTTTCAGAAGGATGTCACCACGGAGTACGCAGACACCATAGCAGACTACCAAGCTTGGCATCAGTTCGCCACCAACGATCACCAAGAGGATGTCGACGAGTTAGTCTTCCCACAACTGTCTGAGTCTCAGTGATGTCTTGTATGGCTTACTCAAGCCCATTTTTGTCTCACATGGGTACATGTGTAGAATGTATTGTAAACATGTTGTAAAGTGAAAGACCAAGTGTCAATAGTGGAATGTAAACAATCATGTGTAAGTTGAAGAGTCATGAGGGTAGTTGAAGAGTCATAAAGGGGAATGTCAAGGGTCACCCCACCCTTTGCTATATATAGAACCTCATAACTCATTGTAAAGGCTTTTGGGAGCCAAGCTTCTGATAGGTATAACTTAGAGAAAGCTTGGAGTGTATTGTAACGAGCCTTGGCTTCTCCACAGTGCAGAGTGAGTACATCTCTTTGGAGGAGCAGGCAGCAATGATTGTAATGTTCCACTATTGGGGCTAGTGGCTGTCATGGTTGTATGTATGATTGGATCTTTCACTCTTTTAATATAACAAAGCCAACACGTTTCATGCATGTATTGTTATTGTAGTTCAACTATTCTGGTTACTCTAACAATGTATGTAGTTGTAACTTACGCATGTATGTATGGACTATTCCGTATATGTTTGTATGAATCTTATCGAATTGTGTTGTTGGTTTAACTTATCACTTTGGATTGTTGACTATTCTACTCTCCATCTTGTGATGTTTTTCAGCTCGCGTGTTCCCTTTCAAGCTGCGTACTATTATAGGCTTCTAAGGGGCGCACTCCTCTCCCCTTCTGTGTGTTAAACCCTTTCCATGCATCTTCCCTGACTTGTTGAAAGCTCACACCCTTGCTTCCAACAAGGACATCTTGCTTACGTCTACGCGCAATCGCAGTCAAGGCGATATTGTACTACCCACTGCTGGGACTCCTACTCCAAACGATCTGAGGTCTAGTTGGGACTTCTTACTAGGGATATCCCCTGACATGTTGGCGGGTCCAACAACGTCAACAAATTCTTAGATTTTCTTTTTCATTATGTGTTCTACCTTCCATAGTTGTGAAGGAACTTGTTGTCCCTTATGCACATTCAACATCAAGACCACTCCATTCATACATTTAATGGCAAAGTTGAGATCAGGAAGGCTTTTGAAAATGTGGTTGTCAATATTGGAGTGGGGGATGAAAGATTGTTGAAGTTGAAAAGGACATTTACTCATACACAAAATTCTTCATATCTCTGTCATCATGATGAAGGTACATTCCCATATATTATTCTATGGTATCCTAGATTTGGACATAGTAGTTATGAAAATCTTTGTTTGTTGAAAATGAAATGGTGTTTTGGTCCATAGGGTATTGGATAGATAGTGATTGGGTGCGCTGTTAAGACACTCCTAGATGTTAAGTTACTAGTTCAATTCCCTGCCCTATTTAAGTGTTATTCTTGTAGCATGACCATGATGTAGCCTCACCAATGTCGAACTTACAAAAAATAAGAAGGAAAATGAATGATGTTTTTGGTTTGCTTACTATTCCTATGAAACTGAAGCAATGTGATTTTTGTATCCATGGTAAAAATAGCAAACAACCCTCCATGATTCCTCTTTAGGAGCATGTAAAAAATTGGATTGATACATTTTCATTTGTATCGCCCCAGGTTTGTTCCATCTATTAATGGAAAGAAATATATCATGTCTTTTGTTGATGGGTACACCAAGATGTGTTGGGTGTACTTGTTGAAAGATAAATCACAAGTTCTTGAAACTTATAAAAGTTTTCATGTATGGATTCAAAATGATGCACAATCACATATTGCGTATCTTCATATTGATAGTGGAGGAGAATATACATCTAATGACTTTGAAATCTGTCTTCCCAAACATGGGGTTCAACATCAAACTATAGTTACATACAACCCTCAACATAATTTGAAATAATGAATAGAACTATCTCAAATATGGGTTTGTTCCATGATGTTTTTCGAAAATGTAAAGTTGATGTTTTAGGATAATATGGTTTTATCTACATAGTATATGTGAAAAATAGGTGACCATCTCATGCTCTTAGAAATATGACTCCCTATCAAATGTGGTATGGCTGCATTCCTTTTAGTGAGGCATATTAGGGTCTTTGGTTCAACTTGCTATGCCTTGATTCCTAATGAGCAAAGAAACAAGCTTGATGCGAGGAGTTGGAAGTGCATCTTCTTGGGGTACCCATATACTACCAAAGCATATTGTCTTTACAATGAGGAAAAAAAGAAGTCTATTCTTTCTAGAGATGTATTTTTTCTTGAATCTTCCAAGAAATTAATGACAAAACTGTTATGGTAGTGTGATTGTTCAGATAGATTCACTCATATAAAGACATATCATGAATCTGATAATGAGAATCCATGCTTTGAAGGGGGGATCCCTATCTTGGATCAGTGTTTGGGATCTCTTTTTGAAGCATAATCTCCCGTCCATGAATTTTTCACCACTTCATCAGATTAAGAAGACCCATTCCATGATGTGTTTGATAGTATCAAAAGGTTAAATCTTGATGTAACACCATCTCAATTAGTGGAGCAACCTTGACTATCTTATAAAAATCCGCCAAAATAGCTCATCAAAACACTTGAAAGTGTTTATCCTAATGAGGTTGGAAAGACAATAACTAGAGGTTCCATTAGACAAGATGAAGGTGACATAGATAATTCTCATTCATGTGATGTAGATGATATGGGAGTTTGATATGATTGTGAATTGAATCTATCTACTAACATTGAACCAATAGAAGGACTATGACGCTATCATTAGGAATGGGACATGGAAGTTGCAAACCCTCCATTCAGAACCAAACCAAATGGATGCAAGTGGGTCTTTAAGAACAAGCACAAATCAAATGGCTCACTTGAAAAACACATAACAAGGCTCTTGGTAAAAAGATTTGCACAAAAAGAGTGCATTGATTATGAGGAAACTTTTTCTCGCATAACAAAAGGGGCCACCATCCATACTCTCTTTGCCTTGGCAACATGTAATGTATGATAAGTTCATTAAATGGATGTGAAGATTGCTTTCTTGAATTGAGACTTGAAAGAGATTATCTTCATGTCTCAGTCGAAAGGTTTTGTTGTGAATGGACAAGCAGGGGGAGTACGTAAAGTCATCAAATCCTCATATGGCGTAAAATAAGCACCATGAGCTTGACATGAAAAATTAATTGAGTATCTTTTGAAATTGAATTTCAAGTACATTAATCTTGATGATGCAACTATGATTTTTAACCAAGTTGGAAATTTTTTTGTATATCTTGTATCGTATCTATTGGTGATAGGGAACAAATAAAACTCTTTTGCATCTATAAAGAAATAATTGAAGAAAGTTTTCAAGATGACAAATTTTGGACATCTTCACTACTACTTGGGCATTAAAGTGAATCAACATCCGAAGTACATATTCATCTCCCAAAAAGATTACATTGGAGAATTGTTGAAGAGGTTTGACATGGCTAAATGCAACCCTCTTTTTACTCCATTGGAACAAAATTTGAAGAGCACATCAACAGAAGGGAATGAATTTGAGAATGCAACCAAGTATAGACAACTTATGGGAAGTAATATCTACTTTACCACCACCAGACTAGATATCTCATTTGTTGTTGACATTATTTTTAGGATTTTGCAAAAACCTTGTGAAGGACATTAGTTTGTTGCAACAAGACTTTTGAAATACATGAAGGGAACTCTGGAATTTGAACTCAAATATTTTTAGGTGAATAACTTTATCTTGATTGGATATTTATAGGTTTTAACCTAGTAAAGTTAATTGCTGCAAACATATTCTTAATAAAACAAAAAAGATGCAGTGGAAAACACACACATTAACACAATGATTTTACCTTTGAAACCCAAACCAAGAAAATCATAAGGATTTTTCAATATATATTCTTCTTTACAGTATTACAATATATATATATATATATATATATATATATATATATATCCTATGGAGTCCATATACTGCTAATCCATTTACAGTGAATTAGAATACAACCATACTTCCTTAACCGAAACTATAAAACCATCGGCTAAACCACCATGTGCATGACATCGATAAAAGAAAAAATTGTGCCAAAAAATGCCAAAAAATGTGTTGGACTAACCGTTGCACCTTTCAGAATTGATCACATGGACTAATTGCCACTTTGGGAACATGGAACTACTTTCCCACTAAAAATATTGTTATGGGTTTGAAATTTTACTAATGCCCACGGGTTTTGGTGTGATGGTAAACTTTAACATTGTATTAGAGCCAAGTTGGATTCCCCTGAGTTACATCAGAGGGGGGTGTTGGACTAACCATTGCACCTTTGAGAATTGATGACGTGGAGTAACTACCACCTTGGGAACATGGGGATAACCACCCACTCAATGTAATGTTATGGGTTTGGAAGTTTACTAATGCTTGTGGCTTTTGGTGTAATGAAAAGCCTCAACAAAATGGATGCAAAAGACCACCCAAAAAAAATATAAGGGGCATTGCTAATAAATACCATAAGCAGGGGGTTTCACCCCCCCTTCCAACGGTCCCCATGGTGGGCTACTTATCCCTTGCTACGCCTAATGCAATGTACACCATGTGGGAGTAGTTGTGCAAAGAATATAACACCTACCAAAAATTCTTCCACTTGTTTTCTTTGCACATAGGGGGTCATAGGAGTATGGGAGGAGTATGAGGCATGTCCTCTTCCTCATCTTTTGTCTTGGGACATTTGTTTTGTAGTTAACTTTACACCTACAAGAATAGGGACCTTTATCAATTTACATTCCTCTGTATTATACGTCTACAATATTGTCTCAACATATTTTCTTTGATTTAACCAAAGTTTTCTGTTTTCCTAATTTCTTTTAATTTCCGTGCCCGAAAAAAATTTGCAGCACCAAAATCCTTCATGCCAAATTTAGAGTACAATTGATTTTTCACTTCTTGGATGATTTCCCTGTCATTTCCAATCAACCACATATCATATACATACAAGACCAAATAAATAAGATGATCACCAAGTAGTTTGAAATACACGTAGTGATCTATTTTGCCCCTTGTGAAGCAAAGTCCCAATATATAAGTATCAATTTCTTTATTGCACATCCTAGTTGATTGCTTTAACCCATGTAAGGATTTATTTAGCCTACATACTAGCTCTTTCTTTCCCTTCACCGCAAAGCCTTTTTGTTGCTTCATGTATATTTTTTTCTTCCAAATCCCCATTGTACGAATGTTGTCTTCACATCCATTTGTTCTACTTCAAAATAAAATGGAACAACAACTAATCAAATAAATCTAATAGAAGTTCACTTGGAAATAGTAAAAAAGATCTCACTAAAGTCAATTTCCTCTACCTGAACCAAGCTTTAAATTTACCCTCTTTACTTTCTGCATTCGACTTCTTCTTAAACGCCCATTTGTTGCAAATGCGATTTCTTTTAGCTATCAACTCCACTAGATCCCAAGCCTCATTCTTGTTTAAGGCTACCATTTCTTAAACCATGGCCTTTTTCCAGAGTTTTCCATCCCCTGAATTCACTACCTCCCTAACAATTCTAGGATCGTGATAAACAAAAAAAGATTGAATATAAATCAAGTTTAGTATACCTTTCTAGTTGCCTTCTTTCATAAACTAATCTCCTCAGTACCAAAGTATGTGGCTCTTCTTCTTTTGATTCCTACTCTTTTGTAGAGTTTGATTCATAGTCTTTCAACTCAATCCCTATCTTCTCCAGTTCTTTCTCCCTTGGTAGGACTTCCTCTTCGATAACATCTTTGATATCTAAATACTACATCTTGACTATACACAACCTTCTTAATTTCTCGGTTCCAAATCCTGTAACATTTCAAACCATCTTTATATCCAATAAAGAGACACTTTTCAACTTTCTTATCTACGTTACTCCTATTCTCCTTTGGGACATGAACATAAGCATCACAGGCAAATACTCAGAGATGTTTAAGAGAAGGTTTCTTACCAGTCCATACCTTGTGGAGTCTTGTCATCCAACGTTGATGAGGCTGGTCTATTTACCAAGTAACACACAATGTCCTATGCCTCTGCCTGAAATTCTTGTCCTAACACGACACCACTGATCATGATTTTTTCTTTCTTTAACAATGTCCTACTCATCCTTTCTGTAACTCTATTTGTTGATGTGTGTATGGAGTAGTCTTCTACCCTGTTATACCACACTTCTTACAGAATTCTTCGAATTCATTCTTGTAGAATTCTCCACCATTCGTTGTTCTCAACACCTTAATTTTCTTCTTTGTCTGATTTTGAATGAAAGACTTAAACTCTTTGAATTCATTAAAGAATCAAATTTCTTCTTGAGGAAATAAATCCATGTATTCTTCAAGAAGTCATCTATAGATGATATCTAGTACACAAATTTACCTTGTGATGGAACCGATATAAGTCCAAACACATCATTATGTAGCAATTACAATATTCCCTTTGCCCTTGTAGCACTAGAGAAGAATCTTACTTGATTTTGTTTCCCATATAAACAATGTTCACAAAAATTAAAATCTAGAGAGTAATTAGAAATACCTTCTACCATATCATTACAATATAGTACTTGAGAGTCCTTCTTGTTGATATGCTTCAACCTTTGATGCCATGACATAGTCATTTCTCTAGAGTCTAGTATTTTTCCTTCAAATCCAAACTCAGGAACAACATAACTGTTGCGCACATCACTAAGAGTGCTTCCTTGCAGCTTATATAGAGTTCCAACCTACATCCCCCTGAACAATACCATTACTCCTTGAACCATCTTGCAAGTATCGTTTTCAAACTTTGTTCAAATTTATGTCCAATCCTGGGATGTACAAAACACCGAGTGTTTTAATCCTTCCACCCATGAGCTTCAACTTGAAATTTTCATGTCTTATTGATCAGAGGATCAATCTTAAGCTCAAAAATGAAAATGCCCAAAAATTCTTGAAATCAGTTCCAAATCGAAGAGCTCGTCGATCTGAATCCAACACAACTTGAATCGCTCAAAACCGATATCGTATGCTCTCGATATCGTGTTCTGATCATTTTCCCAAACATGTAAAAAATTTGCAAGTTGGATGCAGGACTGCTGACTGGGTAGTGCGTATGATGATTAGGAAAGGTGAATAGGTAGGCCGGCTATGTACTGTGGGCCAATGACAGGCTGCCACTTGTCCTCTCTAGATTGGTTTGAATTTTGGCGTTTTTGATTGGTTCGTGGGGATTTGAAGTGGACTAATAGGATGGTGCCATGTGGCCCAATTACGGGCTGCCTCGTGCCACCTATAGGGCATATTAAAATTTTGACAATGGTTAGACAGAGGTCCAGGCAGATCGAACTCTTGATCTCCGACTTAGTAATACAACGCCTTACCACTAGGTTGTATGGTGGTCCTTATTATATATACAATCGAACTTCTATTTAAGTTTGATGCGGATTTGCATTGGGGGACAGGGCTAAGCCCTAGCCTCCAGTCACCCCACACCCACAGGACCGTAGGCGGGGGATCTAAGGGTGTAGGGTTATCCCCAACAATAAAACCCACAGGACCAGATTCCAAGTACCCCGAAGCAGAACAGAATGGGCGCGGAGTTGGGGACTAGCCCTAGGTCCTTTGGACCCTTACATGACCACAACATGAAGGATAAGGCACTTACAAAGGGTGCTTGCGGAAAGGGGCCATCCCCAGGCCCTATGGCCATTTATATGACCCTCGGCAGAATGCAAAAGGCGCTTGCAGAAGGCGCTAAGGTGAGGGGGCCAGCCCTAGGTCCTATGGACCATGAATGTGACTGCATGCCAGGAGAACAGGGGCTCGACAGGTAGGGCAGGCCATTGGCCCAGCCCTCAGACCTGTGGCACTCTATGTGACCTCATCCTGATTTTTAAGGGCTTAATCGGCGGGGGCGAGCATTAAGGCCTAGCCCTTGGCCCTATGTGGCCCATGTGGCCTTGATTTTCGGATTAAGGGGTCCGAGGCTAAATTAACTATCCAAGAAAATGCACTGGCAGGTAGCGAAAATGTCGCTTCGTTAGCAATTTTCGAGGCGGATTTGTAGAACCAATAGACAAAAGGGCGAATTCGTAGGATGGTTAGCAATGAAATTCATTAGAGAGCTTGGAAGCTCATAACTTTTTGAGGTTTTATCCAAATTGAGCTCAGAAAAACGATACTTAGGGGTTTTAGATGTTTTGAATCCATTGGTAACCTCTAGTTTCTAATTTGAGCACATCTTTCAAAGTCTTTTCGCAAATTTGAGACAAAAGGTGTATGGATCAGTCAGGATTTGAAAGTAGTTCTGGGAGGTATTTGGGCATGGAGAAGACCTTGTAGGGGTATTCTCGCTTTTAGAAGGCTACCGCTGTAACCAACAGGGTTCAGCTCAGTTTCAACTTCTCTTAACATGAATTTTTGATTATGTGCTTCAATGTGGAATTGAAGGGTTCACATGTTGTTTTTAACTCATTTCAATTGAAGTTTGTCATCTTTGTAGGAGATGTTTTGAGTTGCTTCTGTTGTGAGTTTTCTTTGTAGGAGAACATTACCTTGTTGGGGTAATAACCTCATATTTACCTACAACAAATGTTTATTTACTTCATTTTGATACTGAATATATAAGTGGTCTAATCATGTTGACAGGCCCAGAGATGTAGCCCAAGAGGGGTGAAATCTGTCAACAAACCTTTGTATTTCTCTTCTTTATGCCTGCATGGATTATGTGTTGTTATGTTCATTATGTTAAGTTACATATGGAGACTAATCCATGATTTGAATAGATATTGGAAACCTCTTTGTTTCAAGACCCATTTTTAACCTTGCAAAGCGTCGACACGGTCCTAATTTTTGTTTTATTTGATTTTGGAAAAGAGGAAGAAATCACCTAATCCAATTTCAGATCACTTGTGATTCTAGCTGTCAAGTCATTTCATAGGAAAACATCACCACCATCACATCTTTCATAGTCACAAAACCACACCTTGTGATGAGTCATATGAAAGGATGCCCCTAAGTCGATTATCCATGTCTCATGATCTACACATGTACTTGAAGAAGCCAAGTATACATCCCCTCCCAAGGAGGTTTTTACTTCTGTAGAAGGAGCATCATCATATCCATTCCCTTTCTCGACAATTTTGGGTCTATAGTCTTTCTTGTAATTCCCTTTTTTGCACATCTCCAACATACTCTTATGAATTTTCCTGGAGATTTATATCTTCCTCTAGATTTAGATCTTCCACTTGAATTTTTATTTATATTTCTATTCTAAGAGAAACCTA
This sequence comes from Pinus tabuliformis, assembly GCA_031772625.1. Lineage (NCBI taxonomy): Eukaryota > Viridiplantae > Streptophyta > Pinopsida > Pinales > Pinaceae > Pinus > Pinus tabuliformis. Next base: position 1,459,230,584 of record CM062820.1, on the reverse strand, counting down.
TTAAAGACAAGGCATCTATGTTTTGACTTACCATGTTTTTCCATCTCATTTCCTCCAATAACAAGGATAAGACTATATCGTCAAAACTTAAAGTAGTTGCATTACTACTTATGGCAACAACCAAATTATCCCACGAGTTTGGTAAAAGAAACACACCAAATTGATACACTCTGTAACATATAATAGCTAACTTGCCACAATATTGAAGGTGTTTAGATGCTCTGTCACCATGTCTCCATCCTTCATCCCTAGATTATACAAATTTTTTTGTAGGATCAATTTGTTCACTAGGGATTTCGATTGATTACAAGTATATAACTTATTCCACAATGCCTCTTGTTGTAGCTTCTCTTGAAAAATTCTTTAATACTAAATTTATGAGACACAACCTTATTGTGCTTTTTGCCTTCCAATCCATCTTGATCTAGTCTTCTATCGACATCCTAGTTGGTGCAGTATCTGGATCCATAGCGATCAATTGATACTTTTCCACCAACATATCTTTCATTGTGAGTTGCCATAGCTAAAAAATCTACCCATTACTTGACAAAATGTGGGTGACCCTATAAGAGAAAACTTTTCTCATACTTTTGACATCTAATTGGCCAGCCATTTAGCCCTTGAGAGACACCACTAGCTGATGGCGTGTAATTTTATCTTTGCTACCTACATTAGTCATATACTTTCTCACCCATCCGACAAGAGCACATGGACGAAGGTGGGCTTACGATCAAAAGGTACTTTATTCATTTTGTAATCAGGTTCTTATGCTTGTTTGTATTTAGGCGTTTGATATGGATTATTGGGTGACTTGGAAGGAGGGGTTTTGACTATGATCTTGTTCCCTCACCTTAAATGGGGGTTAATTTTCGATCTTAGTCCAGTGGGACCTCTGTTAATGGCCCATTTCATATAGGAGGGGCACTAATTAGAAAACCTTGATTGAGATAACATCTTCCATCTATCCCTAATCCATACTTACCACTTTCCATCTTTTACATTACAAGCCTAGATTCCACTTCCATTCTTTGGGTTCAACTGACCATTGGTTCTATGGGATTTGGCACCCATACATCCACATACTTGGGTAGGGCTCAAAACTTTGCCTTGGGAGATTTATGCAACTAAAATAAAAGGAAAAAGGATATCATGGCCACAAAATAAAATAAAGGAATATCAAAATGCAAAAGATTGCATGGACATACACGTTAGCATGTGGGAAAAAGCCTACGATGAGCTCTACCTCATTCATTATGGCCATCACTTAGTTCTTGAGCATGTTACTCTGTTACATCATATAAAGGAACCCTTGCATATCACAACCTTGATGGGAAATGAGTTGCCTCATCATTATGGGGTAATATGTTGGAAACCTTTGAGCACTACTGAGAGGGCGGAGGGGGGTGAATCAATAGTGTGACTTATTATCAATTTTTTCCTTTTATTACTTCTCAACTGAATCACACACTTGTTATTGCAGCAACTCACAATATGTTAGCAACATATGAGTAAACAATAAACATGTAAACATATAAGCAACATATACTAAATGCAAACCATCAAAACACAACCAAAAATATAATCATCACACATGAGACACAAGATTTCTGGTGGAAACCGTTCCGAGAGAAAAACCACCGTTGCTGTTGCTACTCTGTTCTGAATCTCTATTATGTCAAAGAATTTGTCTTTTACATAAGTAGTCGGCTCCAATCAGCCTGGAGACTCAACCTCATATACAATAGGCCAACACCGATTAGTCAGGAGACTCGATTCTGCTGATAAGCTCAAAAGACTATTCTCACACGAATCTATGGTCTACCATCCGCTGAAAGCCACCACGATTAACAATCCTCGCCCAAGTTTGATTGGACTATCCAACTGTCATTGGATGGAGAATTGCTTCTCTATGCAGCCTTCTCCAACTCACTCTCATACTCAACCAACCATCACACAACTCCAAAGTTAAGTATATAAAAAATGAAGGGCGAAATTGTCCTTTGGTTTGGGATCAAAGGTGCACAAATTTGACCAAATGAATCCACTAACATCACTATTTGTGCACTAAAGGTGTTCACGTTATTGGAGGACCTTTTCAAACCATTCCTGGCCTTTACAACTTATTCTAGAAGCCTCTAGGAATTTCCATACCAATTTTCATTTGCTTTGTGTGAGGAATGCAGAGAATATTTCGTGAAAAACTGAGTCGCATGCACAAGATTAGCTAAACTCAATTGGAGATCTTCAGTCGCATGCACATGCCTATCTCCCAGTGACTGGAACTTTTCAGTCGCATGCATAAGCCTATCTCCATGCGACTAAGGCAGAGAATAAGGAAAATCAATGAACTCTCAGCTCAGAACCTCTGCCACATGTTGGATCACCTTCTTCAGCTCCTGTCCATACCTCCAAACCTCCGCCATAGCCTCTAACACATCTACAAATGGATCAAACTAGTCTCCCATGTGTCACTTCCAGGTTGACCTAAAAAGCCAACAAACAAGGTTGGCAAGAGTGACAACAAGTTCTGCACTCTCCAACGAACATCTGCACAAGCTGCAACACATGTGTACACTACTGAAGCATCTTTGTAACATCATCATCAAGCCAACACACTGTTGCAACAAGTCAACCTCATGAGCATAAGCATAAAGACCTAGAATGTGAACTCATTAAGTGTGACATCATCTCCATCACATGAAGATCTGCACCATTCACCTGTAACAACAACCTCTACCTATAGCAGCATCAACAATGTCAGCTCAACTAGCTGCAACCATGCTACAATGAATGGCATCAACACATTAGCTAGACTACATAGGGTTGACATCAATGCCAATATGAGCTAGCTGTCATCATGAACCAATGCCAACATTAGGTAGCTGGATCCATGCACACCATAATGCCAGCAATCCCCCCCTTTGGCATTGATGGCAACCACACACAAACTCCAGAACAATCTCCTCAATCACTCCCACTTTGATACCAATGACAAAGGGTCAACTCCATCTAATAAGGCAACAAGAACTGAAGCACAAATACTAGAGCATCTGATCATTACATGGGTGAAAAGTAATGCAATTAACAAACATCCATGTCTCTCCACATTAGTAGTTGCAAGCAACAAATATACCAATCATCATCCAAAGAAACATACCAATCAACAACCTCTAGCAACAAACAATACTATGGCAACATGAGGTAACCACAAGCAACATCAATGAGCAACAACGTAATAGTAACCATGAGCAGCATCAAGTATGTGTAAAAGTATGCACATGAGCATCAATCAACACTCTCCATAGCAACCACATAGCAGCTAAATCAATCGCCATCATCCACCCCTTTGCTCATAACATGAGACCAAAACCCAACAAACATGATCATAGCATGAGGCACACCATGAACGCCTCCAAGCGGATCATAATGCCAACAATGGATGGCTGAAGTAAACAAGAACAAATATATGCTCTTCCTGAGCATATGCCATCTCCAACATCACTCCATGCTGTAGTGAACCGCTTCCGCTGCAAGCAATGCTTCCTTTTGACAAATAGAAGCACCATATTGATGGAGACTCCATATGACCATGATTCAAGTGACATATACATCGATAAACACATGGTTGTAGCAGCGACATAAAAACCTCATACATGACTATTACGTGACCTCATAACCCATGACTACAAGACCAAAAGTTAGTAGAATACAAGTACATGGCTCCATGAGCATATTGCATAGATTTTCAATTAGATAGCAGCAATTATCATCTGCTATGGACCAATGACTCAAAAACATGATACATCATGACTATTAAATCATCATTAGCCCATACATGTGGCTGCAAAAAGACTCCATAAACTTTCCTATCACCATTACAACTTGATCTACAAATGATTGGACCCTCTACCAACATAGAATGTTGAACCAATAATGAATACATGGCTGTAAAAACTATCATATAACAGTTCATACATGGCCAGTTGATGTCTCAAGTCATCTCTATGCATAGCTAAAGCAATAATCACATTCTACGCACGACTGCACATCTTTTCAACCAACTATTAGTGGAAACCAAAAACATATATGTGGCTAAAAAATATACTACTTTCACTCAAGAAACATATGTAAAGCAACTACAAATAATTGAGTGAAAAACTATGAGAGAAAAGTCAAATAACTCATGTAAATCTCATATCATGCATAGCTCCCCCTAAGCTCAATATACTTCCAAGAGGCAGGCTGAATTTGTGGACCTGAATGTGCATGAGGCTTATTAAACTCATCATAACTGTTGCTATACTTCTACCACACGCTCCCCTTGAGGTTATGCACCTCTCATGAACTCTGCAGTCCTCTATAAATATGCAGAAAATAATCATGGACTGCAGGAGGGGATGCTCTTCACTACTTGAAGAGTTGTTGCTCTTTTTTCCTCCACATGGTCTTTGGCTGCTTCTTTTCTTCCTTCACTGGTTTTCTGGTAGGCCCTCTTTATTTTTGTTGCTTTTTATGGTTTTGCCTTGAGTAACGGGGCAACAAACAGTCTCTTGCCATATTTGCCAAAGTTATGACATGTGTAGCACTCCACACGGCTAAGGTAGAAAGCAAGAGGATCAAATCTCCTACTGCTCATGCCAGATCTATACCTTGCTTGCAATGTGCTTCTCCTCCATTGGTTAGATCTGCAATCACATGCCTTATGGCCAAACAGGTGACATGAGTAATAATAACCATAAAAACCACGATTATACCTGTTGGCCAATCTCCTTGGTTGCTGAAATTGCTACAAGCTTCGTTGTTCTGATCTATACATTCTGCTCTTGCAGTTAGCTGCAACATGTCCATACTTGTGACAACTGTAACAATGTACCTCATACATCGAAGGAACAAAAGGACCACGCTTCCTTTGAAATCTAATAAAGCTGCCAAGATCTTCTCTTGGAGCAAAAGATCTTCTAAAAGTAGGTTCTCCTTGAGGTTTACGTTTCTGCTGTGCTGGTTTTGCTGGTTGATCTGCTTCTGGTTTTGCTTTTTTTCCTTGGTTCTCACTCTTGTTGCTGGTATTGTTTACTACAGGGTTTTTGGGTTCTTCTTTGTTGTTTTTACTTGCATGCAAAATAGACTCACCCTTTTGAAATCTAAGACTAGATTTATCCAATGATGATCTTTGGATCTCAAGTAAACTATCCAAGGTTGCAGTGCTTTTCTCCATCTTTTGCTGCTTTCTCAAGGACATCACTTCAGCTTCGAATTTCTTACACTCATCTTCCTTCTCCTTATACTGCTTCCGCATACATTCTTCAACTCTTTTTGATTCAGCTAACTTAATCTTTAAGCTCACAATCTCTTCCTTGAGCTTGGCCTATTTATCATCAAAGATCTGCGATAATTTTTTCTTGATCCTTGCATGCAGTTGTTAGTCTAGAAATCTCAGCTCTAAGACCCTTAATAACATTCTCATCTTCACTATGTGCTTCAACATGATCAAAATCTAAATCATCAAAATTATAACTCAATAGAAAATCATTAATATTTATACCTTTGGGTTCAAGATTTTATGATCTCTTCTCATCATCAGCTGAATCATGTGCACTAGAGGAATGAGACTCTTGTGGCTGAGATTCTTATCTTTGAAGGCCCTTCTTCTTGTTCTTCTTTTTGTTGCTCTTCTTCTCATTCTCCATATTGTTGTTGGTACCATCTCCAAATATGGATTCTAGCTTGTCCCATGTTTCCTTGTCATATTTCAAACCTACCAGCCTCTTTAAATCTTCATCATGAAGATTCTTGTAGATTATGCATCTAGCTTGCGCATCCTGTTGCAAAATTTTATCTGCAATTGGATCCTTGCCACAACCTTCACATACTAGTCTCCAAATATTAGATCCACAAGACAATAATTGAGATTTAACATTTTTGTGCCATACTTTGTAATTTGCAACAGTGAGGACAACCATTCCTTGAGAAGTCATTCTGAAAAGAATTTCAATTTTTTCGCCAACAAACCCCAAATCTACTCTCCAGCGATCAAGTTGCAACCAAAAGCCAAGCACTGATACCGATTGTTGGAAATCTTCGAGCACTACTGAGAGGTGGGGGGAGGGGGTGAATTAGTATTGTGATTTATTATCAATTTTTTCCTTTTATTACTTTTCAATTGAATCACACACTTGTTATTGTAGCAACTCACAATATGTTAGCAACATATGAGTAAACAATAAAAATGTGAACATATAAGCAACATATACTAAATGCAAACCATCAAAACACAACCACAAAAATCATCATTACACATGAGGCACAAGAATTCTGGTGGAAACCCTTTCGGGAGAAAAACCACCCTTGCTGCTGTTTTTCTGCTACGAATCTCTATTATGTCAAGCAATTTGTCTTTTACATAGATAGTTGACTTCGATCAACATGGAGACTCAACCTCATATACAATAGGCCAACATCGATCAACCAGGAGACTTGATTCTACTGATCAGCGAGGAAGACCCTGTTCTCACATGGATCTATAGACTACCATTTGTCGAAAGCCACTATGATTGATGATCCTCGCCCAACTCCGATTGGACTATCCAACTACCATTGAATGGAGAAATTGTTCCTTTCGCTGAAGCTTCGAAATCACTGCTCCTCTCTCATGAAGTCACTCCTCCTCAACTCTATGTGGACCTCATTTCATAAATTTCAAATTGGATCCAAGACTCTTTGCTCAACTAGACTCAAATTTGCAATACAACCTCCAGCAACAAGAAACCCTCAAAAAAATCAATCAAGCACCACAAAAAACATGCTCTCAACACCAACAAACAACAACACAAATAAAACCATCAATAATGCAATCATCAAATAACAAAAACTCTACTCCATATCCCTCAAATAAACTTTGTTACAACAACCATGAATCTGATCTGAAAACTGATGCTCTGCTTCAAAATTTTGCTACAACACTGCCATTTACACTCACAAACTGAAGCATCTATGCTCTTAACTGATTTGGAGCATTTCTTCTCTATGCAACCTTCTCCAACTCACTCTCATACTCAACCAACCATCACACAACTCCAAAGTGAAGTATATAAACATGAAGGGCGAAATTGGCCTTTGGGCTGGGATCAAAGGTGCACAAATTTGACCAAATCAATCCACTAACATCACTACTTGTGCACTAAAGGTGTTCACATCATTGGAGGACCTTTTCAAACCATTCTCGACCTTTACAACTTATTCTAGAAGTCTCTAGGAATTTCCATACCAATTTTCATCCAGTTTGTTCGAGGAACGTAGAGAATTTTTCAGGAAAAACCTCAGTCGCATTCAAAACACTGCCTAAACTTGACTGGAGACCTTCAGTCGCATGCACAGGCCTATCTCCCAGTGACTGGAGCCTTTTAGTCGCATGCATAAGCCTATCTCCATGTGATTGGGGCAGAGCATAAGGAAAATCAATGAATTCTTAGCTTAGAACCTCTGCCACTTGTTGAATCACCTTCTTCAGCTCCTGTACATACCTCCAAACTTCTACCACAGCCTCCAACAGATCTGTAAATGGATCAAACTAGTCTCCCAAGTGTCATTGCCAGGTTGACCTAAAAGTCCAACAAATAAGGTTGGCAAGAGTGCGAACAAGTCCTCCGCTCTCCAACAAACATCTGCACAAGCTGCAATACATGTGTACACTACTGAAGCATCTTTGCAACATCATCATCAACCCCACACACTATTGCAACAAGTCATCCTCATGAGCGTAAGCGTGAAGACCTAGATGAAGACATAGTATGCCAACTCATCAAGTGTGCCATTATCTCAATCACATGCAGATATACATCATCCACATGTAGCAACAACCTCTACTTGTAGTAGCATCAACAATATCAACTCAACGAGTTGCAACCATGCTACAATGAATGGGATCAACACATTAGCTAGTCTACATAGGGTTGACATCAATGCCAACATGAGCTAGCTACCATCATGAACCATTAGCTTCCTAGACCATGCACACCATAATGCCAACATAATATAATTTCTATACATCGTACAAAGCAAGCTCTAACCCTTTGAGTTACGAGCAATAATACAAATAAAAATCAAGCAAAAGTTAAATGCGCACAAGAGGAGTGTAAAACAAAGTCAGAGTTGGTAAATCATGCATCCACTATTGCTCCCTCATATCTATACACTCAGGATGTGGATCCCCATCATGTTGGTCCCTTTGACCATGGCCCTTGGCCATGAAGTCTTCTCCCCTTTATACCATCATTATTCACTAACACCTATTGATAGAAGGGTGGACTGAGTAAATGTTACTTCCCTTTGGGGGCTGAAAACACCTAATAGGGTTGTCCTTTAGTCGGTCCTACCTAGGGAGGAAACACTATTGCGAGTTCAAGACCCTATTTGGAAAGGAAGTCTCATTTGAAATGTTAAATAGACCTTTACATTTAAAGCTCGGTTCACTTAGATGCAAAAATGATTATTGTACCTGATGACTAGTTTCCTTCACTAGAATTTATGTTGTAATTGTCAGGTGGTTACGCATAGGTACCCAAGCACTTTGAGACTTTATGTTGTAATTGTTAGGTGGTTTCGCAGCCCAGGTTTTGGGCACCTTACCCACAGGTACCCAAGCCCTTTGAGAAGTATATTGGCACCCACAGGTGAAGCGTTGAGAGCCTTGGGTCTCTGAGTAGTAGCAACACATCACATCTACCCTTGGAAACCTTCTACACCCATGACATTTTGCCACCTTGCACTATACTTGATGATTCTTCAAGGTGATGTACCTGGACTAGCATGCCCCTGGTTGACCTTGACACTCTTTGAGAGATGATAGCTAATCTAGAGCCTAAATGGGGATGGTCTCACCTTCAAAGACTTGGGAGGGCTAGTGGCACTTGGAAGCCCTCAATGTTGGAGCAGAGATGGACCTTTTGGAGCAATTGGAGACCTATGACACCACCTTTGATGCCCCAAACCACATTTTGGGGTCCATAATGGGATGTTGACAAATATTGGAGGGCCAACCCTCACATGTTGATTTTTAGAGGCCTCTACACCACTCAGGGCACCTTGAAGCCTCAATGCATGCCACATAAAACTCTATGCATGGATGATATCAGCCTTTCTAGGCCTTGTGGCTTACATGTGTGGGCAAATCATGTGTTTTATGTCTAAGCTAGTGGGTTGGCTAGTAACCCAATGCATCATTGTGATTTTACTTGAAATTTAGGGAATTTTAGGCTAATTAGGAACTATTCCTCATATAAATGGAGGAGAGGATCAATTTGTTTTCCATCATCATCACTTGTGAATTCAACCTTCTCTTCTTGAGCATTTCAGCCTAGTTTCCTATTGGAGATATGTGATCTATGGAGCGAGTCTTGGACCTATTGTCTTGTCTTTGGAGAAGTTATCATGGATTGATGATTGGATTGTCCATTGTATATTTTCTTGTAAGTGCTATTTATTAAAAAAAAATATTTCATGTCTAATGTATGGAATAAATTGGTGATTTAGGTTAAATTTTGTGCCCTAATTTTGTTGAAGATCAATTTATTGAAATCTAGGTCATGTTACTGCATGCATTACTCATAGTGTGATATGTGAATGGAAATCCCCTTGGTGATCTTACATTAGTTCTCCCAAGTGACTTTCAATCCCTCACAAAGGTAATAGTTAGGTTTTTTATGCTAGGGCTTCAAAATATCCTCACTCCTTTGCAAGTTTTAGTCAACCTTAAGATCTCATAAACTCTGTCAACTCTAGGACTAGGCACTGGCCATCCTTTGTTGGTGGTCAAATCAAATTTTATCCACAAACTTTACTTTGTCTCTCTCCTCTCTAAATTTGACCCTCTTAAGGCCAAATGATCAACTAGGGCATAGAGCGAATTAGCTAGGAGGAGGAATTTTGGGATTTGGAGAGTGTAAATATCAAGGGCAGGGTGGTTGCCATGAAATTACCCACTTTGGTAGGCATTCACTCCAATTTTGTTCATAAATGTCCTTGCCCTAGTTGTTTTCCTAGCGTAAAACCCTAGTTTGGTTTTAGCTTCAACTTGGGGGCTTATTGAGGGTTTCATGTGCCACATGGTTTATTGAGGGCTTCTTGTGCCACATGGTTTATTGTGGGTTTCTTGTGTCACATCCTTGTTGAAATACATTGTAGGAAACCCTTTCTCTATACGTTGACCTTTGGCCATCCCAACTCTCAATGTACCAATCAAGCCCTAGGTCTTGTGTTCTACAAATTCAACCTCTCTAGGGAAAGTGTATTGCCTTCATCTGGTGATTGGAGTCTTGTACTTAAGGTGAGCCTTTCCCTTAAAATCCTCTTGGTCATCCTAATACCCTTATACCTGGAATATCACTTATAGGTGACCTCATACTGGGACTCCTCCCATTGGTGAAAGTCCATAAAGAGAAAGGGGTTTTGACTGTGGTAATAGTGGGCCATTACCCCATCATTGTCACTTGGTCTAGTAATAGCCTTGTAGGGTACCCCTCTCCAAGGCCTGCTAGATTTTGCAGAAACACTACCCATTGAATTTCTCGATTTCTATCTTCGAACTACTTGCCATTTCCTTTCACCACACAAATCGAGTTGGTAGAGCTCCCACTGTAACAAGGTCTACCACAACCGCGAGCAAAACCCTTTAGCCACAAAAGGGCTGCCTTGAAGCAAAAATTGCGTCGATACCAAATGTAGGTTTTAATGTTGTAACATTAATTATTGGAAATAGATTCTTAATAAGACATAAAAGATGCAATGACAAACACAAACATTAACACATAGATTTTACCTTGGAAAACCAACGAGATTTTTCAAAATATACATATATATATATATATATATATATATATATATATATATCGTGGCATCTGTAAACTACCAAATCATTTACTATGGATTAGAATACAACCATAATTCCTTAATTGAAACTACAAAACCATGGGTTAAACCACCATGTGCTACAAAATCGCTAAAAACAAACACTGCGTGCTATAAGCCTTTAAAATTGAACGCAAAATTTTCTCCCATTTTTTTGGAGGGTATCGGTCTGTTTAATTGCTTAAAGGAATTGATGTTAAATTATCAATAAAGACGTTTGTAAACTTTGAGATACTACACTATATTTGCAGAGGTTAGATTACTAATGGGCTTTTATCCGATCACTATGAAAATAAATGACATGGCAAACCGAACCAATTGAAAGAAAACTCACAGGGAACTTGTTCTCTAGACGTTAAACTTAAGGAAGATGGTTATAGGGATTTCACGAGACAAACTTATGGCATAGGATAGTTGTTTTATTCATATCTTATTCAAGCAACCTCAAAACTAAGTCTCAGATTTGGTTCACTGTGAGGAACAAAACTACAGGCAAAGGTAGGGAAAGGGAAAGGATTGCTATGAGGTTGGCTTGTAACCTCACTTAGTATTGATCCATTATGTTATGACTTGAGGGGACTTAGGCTAAATTAGAGATCATTGAACATGTATTAATTAGAGAGGGATCATTTTTAATCTCTCTTCATCATCACTTGGAGAATTCAAACCTCCTAGAAGAATTCACACTTATTTCCTTCTTGGCTATTGGAGTATTCTCAGAAGCATTTGGAAGCTACTTTGGATTGTATTTGGAGCTATTTCTTTGGTGAATGGATGGATATACTACATGTTATCTTGTACGTTCCATTGTTGATGAAATTTATCTTGAAATTATCAATTATATGGAATTGCTACTTCTCGATTATGCTTATTTGTGCCCTAAATTGTTGAAATTTAATTTTTGTAACTTATTGTATAACATGTAATGAATGTTCCTCGTGGAGGAATTCTTATAACTCTCTATGAAACTCCATTTCCTTAGAAGTGGGTAAATGCTAGAAATTGATACCTGGGGCATCAATTTTTAGCCTCCTTAGAAACGATTTAGCTTATCTTTAGCATCCTTGACTCCATATGCACAAAGAGCAAGGCACTAGTCCAAGTCCTTGGTGATCATTCTCATTTTTCATCTATAAACTTTCCTCTTGAAATTTTGGCCCTCTTAGGGGCCAGGGCTAGGACGTCTAACTAGGGCTTAAAGAAAAAACCTTTGGGAGAGGTTTGTTGGGACTTGAGAGCCTAAACATCAAGTGGAGGTTCTTGGCTACTTGACCTATAAATTTGGTGGGCATCCACTTAAGTTTCCTCCATAAAATCTCTTGCCCTAGGTTTTCCCTAAGAGGGAAATCCTAGTTTATCTTCCCCATCTTGAGGGCTTTCTTGAAGGTTGTATGAGCTTAGTACTTGTTGAAGCATATCATAAGAAGCCTTTTCTCTCAATTGCCTTGATCTCTATCTTTTTGTCTTCTGGGGTTTCCCTCTCCAAGGTTTGGTAGATTTTGTGGTAACAAAACCAACATTCCATTGGCTTTGGTCAGTTTCTCTATTACTTGGAAAATGTGCAGGCTACGTTACCGTCCAAATCTTTGGTACATTCACAGTTTTTACATAGTAATTTGTGCAGCAAGTCCTCTCAATCTCAGCCAAAGAACCCCTATTCCTTTTCTAGTATATGGATAAATAAGAGAATGGTTCAACTGGAAGGCAGTGTGTGAATAAATAAGAGAATGGTTCAACTGGGGTCAATTGGAAGGCTAGTGTCCCCAACTACTCAACCTCCCCCGAATCCAGCACTGGCATCCTATTTTATCCTTTCTCCATAATCACTTTGAGGAATAGTTTCCCGAGTTCTATTTTTTAATATACATTTTCTTTATTAGTCTTTTCATTCTCTTTCTTTCATCACTTAACTTTTCCCATGCTTACATTACGAGGACATTGTTGATGCAGGCGTGAACATTGGTCCTAATGGCATGGGGCCCTTCACACTATCTACCTTGTCCATAATCTCAAAGCTTGAGTTTGCCAATCCTCGTAGAACATGAGCTGATATCTAATTGTGTTTTTTTGTGGATCTAATTTGGATCAGCAGTAGCCTTTTAGTATTTTTCTTTCATAGAGGATTCTATAACAACCATTGAATTAACATGAAGGACTTGTTTCTGTGGCAAGGATTGATTAGTGCTTATCGCATGCTAATATTCGAACTCAAATAATTCATTCAAATTCCTTATAAAAACAGTTAAACTCATCAAATCGCAAAAAAAATTCTGAAGGAAGCCCAAACAGTTATTATCAGATGAGTTAGGGAAGAAAAGAGGGTGTACAATAGGTAAATTGGCATGTTCATAGAAAATGCCAAAATTGATGAGCAAAACAGTACACATTTGGGCGTCATCACAAGACACATGAGAGCATGCACAAATGGTACTGAAATGGCTGCATGATGTACCCTTTTGGGTAACATCACATCATTTTGATTTGTCTGATTTTTCATTGCAGCCCTTCTTCTATCCTTTCTGGCCTTTGCTGGAGTACCCATAGTTCCTCTAGTGTCATCAGCAAGGTTTTTCTAGGCCTATTTTCTGTGTTTTATGCCTTGCCTCATGGTCAAAGTTCAAACATTCAAATTTTTTCTCCCATCAACATTAGTTTGAAAACTAGCCCTGCTGGAGCACGACTGCTAGCTCGGATTGCGTCAGCCTATTGTTGCTATGCATTTCAGCAAAGTGTTGTTATCTGTGGTATTGTACCATCTTACTAGAATGATAGATAAATGATAAGGTATGTTATTAACATTCACTTAGATCAACTTGACTGGACATGTGTTAAGCCCTTCTGAATTACAAAGGAAAACCGATTCCAAAAGGTCAAACACCTTCCTTCACACACATACATGCAAGGGCTCTACACCTCCGGATTTTTTAACTTGGACTATTTGCATGGAAATGCTCCATTCTAACCACTCAGCATTGTTATTAAAATTGATTGGATGACACCGCTAACTTTCTTCCGTGCGAAGAAGAAAACAAAAGAAAAAAAACAAACAGTTTTTTTCTTCATTTTAATTGAACAAGATAATAATAAATTGTTTCTAATCCACACCTATAGCCTGTCAATCCATAGAGATTTTCAATTCTTCCATTGAAAATAAGCAAGTGGAGAGATTCTATTGGTTTTGCTTGATTCGAGGTTGCATATGTAATCCGTTACTCTTGAATGGCGTGGTCATTGAGATTCTGATTGAAGATTCTGTCACACACCTCCCAAATAGTGTGGCACTTGTTCTCCCGACCGAGTGGCACTCCAAATGTCACTGCTACTCTAAAATATTTACAAGAAAGGTTGCAACATAAACATTCGCAGTTGCGTATGTTTCATTCCTTGAATTCAGGTAGATTAGAAATTATTGGAGATTGAATCTTTATACTACCTTATGGTGGACCTGCTTAGAATTGTGACGGGATATTAAGTTGGTTCCTGTTTTTTTCATTGCGATTGTTTGTGATTGTCGATACACTAGCTGTTTTAAGATACTCTAATTTAGGACCCCAAGTTGACGACTCCAGGGAATGTTGCTTGTTGCTGTTGAATCCTTTTGTGATGGATTTGATTGCTGTAGGTTGCAGGTTGGTATTTTTGTATGTTTTCAATTGAGTAGTTCCCTCTTCCGTTACACATCATAATCAGTGATCTTGCGCATTGTATATTAAATAACAATATCTATGGTATCATCATGATTCATTCACCGCCCTTCTATTGCCCTTCTCATGTTTTTAGCTTGTTAGTTCAGGCGCCGAGTTACACTTGGGACTTTGATAATTCTTAAACTTTAATCTCATTCAACTTGAGATGGAACTTCTTGCCGTTAACAAATGGACGGATAAGTGTGAGAGCATGTTGATCAAATCTTTTCCGAGTCAGATGGAACATAAGACAGAGGATGATCATCATTTATCTTGGTGTTTGGACTAACTGTAACTTGAAATAGAGCTAGTTGTTGAGAAACAGAGGAAGAAGAGGATGTTGATATGTGATCTAGTCTTTGGGAGGTCAAAGGGGATTGAAGATAGTGTATTGACATTGGCTCCTTAAGTTGGAAAATTGCCGTTTGGTAAATGGAACATTTTGTTAGTATCTTTTGAGGAAATTCCTTTATGTTGGACTGGTTTAGAAAATGGTCTGAATGGCCAGAGATTTTTAAATAAGAAAAGTTCTAAATGTACGATAGCCTTCAGTAAAGGCTACATTTTCTGATCAAGATACTCTCCTCCAGCACTCGTGGCAAAATCACAGGCTAATGACATCACGGTCATTCCTGCAACTTCACTATAACTTACATTCAATAACATGGGTAGAACAGAGGACATGGGAAATGAAAATGCAGGCAATGTAACAAATGGTGAAGGTTGCGCATAATAAAAGCCAGGTATTAAATCTATTCAGGTGAAGGAATTTTTTTGGTTGGAATACCTTGGTGTTGGTTTCGTTACTTCTCAGGGGTACATATAAATTTTTGTAGTATATTTCACCACCATTGTAAGAGCCTTGTAACAACCATGTGAAGCATGGTCTTAGGTGTCCTAGACTTGTTTGGTCAGACCATGGCCAGTCACTTTGGGTTCATCTTTGGTTCTTTTCGTCTTGGATAGGATTGGAGGGCCTTGGATGGGCTTATATAAGGACTCATGGTTATAGAGAAACCTGTATTGGTCCAACGCACATTAAGGTGCACCTATGTCTTACCCCATAGTTATATGTCTATAAAGTTTGTATGTGGTCTTGGTGTAGTATCCCTCAGACTGTTAGTATACATGGTTGTCTTCAATAGACAACTTTCCATGTTTCTCGAGGCAATTTATGCCCAATGCAAGTGGTCCAGAAGTCAAAAGGCCAACTTGGTCTCATATTGCTCAGCTTGATGAATAGATGACATGCCGCGTAATTATTTTCAAACAAAGAAGACAATGACAAGTTACAATTGGTCAAAGAAGTCAAACAGGCATTACAAGTTTATAGGTGGCATAATAGGGGAAGATCTTGACAAAATTTCCCATGTAATATGTCAAAAATGTTCTAAAAAAAGATGAACAAAATCCACATCTCAGTTTCTCCAAATTCCCAAGGACGTTAGAGAAGCAACATAGGGGCATGATAATGTGGACAAGGCTGTGATGATGTGGCCATGCAAGGCATAATTTGGCCAAATGAAGCAAGACACAGATGAAATCAGGTCGAGTTACAGCAAATCCAGGTTGTAGAGTTGGCAAAATCATCAAGCTGTTAGAGCTCCAAGCTAGTCATTTGGAAAGTCAGTGTAGTATGTTGGGTCTCTGTGGACCATTCTTCAACTTCTGGACCATTTTCAAAGAGAACGTTGGGCCTCGAAGGGAAATTTGACTCGATTCGACCCCTTGGTGGGCAAGTTCATTAATGTAATTATAATATTTTAATAAAATTACTTGATCTCCGACATGTGGAGGAAAAGTAAATAATTTCTCCTGGAGGAAGAGTTAATTAGCTAGTCATTATCTCACAATTAGAAAAGTTTTTATAAAAGGCTAGCCTCTCCTCTAGCAAATGTCGTTTTCTTGTGAGATTAGTGCCATTAATAAAGAACTTCATTTGCAAACCAGTGTAATATTTTTTCTATTGTGTGAATTGCCTCTTACTATCTTTTATTTATTTTCTTGATCTATTGTAGTATTTGTGTTAATCTAATTTCCAATTAGTAAGATCATACAGAAGCTAGAGAATTGAGCCATTGAGGAGCTATATAGGCACATGGAAGGGGCAAACTAGGGAGAAATCTTGCTTTTACTTTTTGTTGCAGGTGGGTTTTTCCAAAGAGGGTTGAACTATTCCAATAGGGAGCTTCAGCTAGGGTACTTCACCATACATTCGAACCGAAAGCCGAAGAACACCATGCTAAAGGCTGCTCCTGGTTGGGTTTGAACAATGGAAGCAATATTAAGTTACAACTGGGGGCAATTTCTTTTAAAAGCCAATCCCACTTTCCTGATAAAGTGCAGGATCAACTTAAAGAGGCGTGTGTTTCACAACCCATCTTTGAGATAAAGTATTTTTGGCACTAAGGTAAAAATTGTAGCAATTACTTTATTTAAAAAATAAAATATATTTTATTTTTTCTTTAATTTAGGAAATTTACTTGTTGATTTTTCAGATTTATATATAAACAAGATTATTTAGCTTGGGATATAAAAAATAAAGCTAAATCTAAATCAAGCGCTGATACTTTGAGTTGGAATTGTTATTTGGATATCTTTACACCTTTGCATCAAGTGATTTTACTGTAGATCTGTACTTTTTACTGGTGGTAACTGAAGAAATCTATGACATTTCTCAAGGTTATATTTTCATACCAAGTAAATTAGAAATGTCATATTTTCATACCAAGTAAATTATACATTTGAAATGTTGCACATAGATTTTAGTTTGATATTAAATCGCTGATTTATTAATTTAGAGTCAAAAAAACTACACTTCTAACTATTATAAAAGTAAATTTAATTTTAGAATTTTTATTAGAACATTGCACCTCGTGGAAATTGATCCCAAGAAAACAGAAATACAATTTCCAACCTATTGGAAATTGCTATTTACGGCAATGCTTGGAAATGATCTTTTAAGATCAAACTCACACCTTCCAGCTTTTCCAGCTTCCCCACCCCTAGATCATCGATCTAGGAGTGCTTTGGAACTCATTGGGTGGTCTGTTTGAGTGAAATCATTTGCTGCCCCTGCAATTTACTGTGGATTTTACATTATGCAGTTATAGAGCAACAAGATGATTTACTCTGTAACCCCTCTAACCAGCAATCCAAACTTGAAAATAACTCTATAACTGGTGTAATGTATTGCTAGTTTTATTTTTTCTCTGCATAATTACATACAAAAATCAACAGTACAATCATCATAATTAACTTTCCCACCTTTTCTTGATCCCATTTAAGGCACTAGTCTTATCTGGAGTTGGTTGAGGTATTTAGTGAAACTCCTCATTATTTTTTTATTTTTTATTTGGACCAACCTGAGCAAAATTTCAACTTTGATGACTGACGGACAGAGTTACACATCATACTGGGCTGTAGAATAAGCATTATTTAAATATTTTGTATAGTTATTTTTTTATTTATTATTTGGGTCAACAAGAGCAAAATTTCAACTTTGATGACTGTCAGACAAAATTACACATCATACTGGGCTCTAGAATAAGCCTCTTGACTCAATTATTACTTCACCACCTCTATTCAATGGAGTCTCATGATTTTGTTAATTAAAATTTCATTGCTCATGCTTCATATTATAACCAATATTACCAATATTGTTGAGTATGTGCCACAGTGCTTCTCCAGCAGTACAGTGGATATGATTCATGATAACTTGCTCCATATTCCGCAATCTAAGCTATAAAGTGTGCACAGAGACCAAAGCTCGACACGTACTGCAGAATCAAACTCACTTGGCTTAGGTTAACTCTAACCTAACCATGGTCATGAGTTGTCTTCTATCCCCTTAATCCTCCTGAAAGAATGACCTTCTCAACTTCCTATTAACTTTGTCTCCCATTTCCTAGGAATAACGGACTCCATCTGCAGTTACAACCAGTCTAGAGATCGAGGAATATAATCATTATCCATTGCATGTGTTTTTTTCATCATGATCAAACAAGGTTGATCAAGTCAATAACTCACTTTATAATTATTGAAACTAAGTTCGGTTAAAAAACTCCTGGGCAAGTTTGAACTTTGTTGTCACATGTTTCAAGAAGCTTCTAAAGTTGTATTTGAAATTAATAAAGATGAACTGTATCATATGAATAGCAAGCCAGAGTTCTTAAAATTTACTTTCGAGCTGATTTGTCTAAACCTTTTACTGTGAAATACTAGAAATACTCAAATTTGGGAATGCTAAAATATTTTGAAACAGGAGTGTCACCTGGAGAAGGTACCGGTGCAACCATGTCAGATGATGAGGATGATAATGCAGATAGTGACACCGATCTTTATGATGGAGGTTTAGATGGTGGGCAGGATATTGTCGGACTTGGGCCCCTGATACCCACTGAGAGTGAACGCTCTCTTATGGAACGGGTTAGACAGGAGCTCAAGGTAGACTTGAAGCAGGTAATTTAACAAGTATTCGTGGATTTATGCATTTTGTAAGAATCTGTCATTTCATGAACTCACAACTGTAGTCAGAGAATTAAAAGCAATAAAAGTTCGGATTTCTGTATGTTATGTATTAGTCGTCATGGTGTAAAGAGAGCATGTGATGTTCGGTGGGAAATGGGCATTGAATCCTTCTGTTTGGTTGTAAATTTTATGCAGGGATACAGAGCCAAAATTGCAGATGTAAGAGAGGAGATCTTGCGTAAGCGCAGAGCGGGAAAGCTTCCTGGTGACACAACTTCTCGGTTGAAGGCTTGGTGGCAATCACATTCTAAATGGCCTTACCCAACTGTAATTGATCTTATCCTGCTTGATTGCATTCGTAGACACTTAACATAACTAATTGCTTACATATCTAGATTCTGGATCACTTCATCTTTGTATTTGTATATCTGAATCAGCGAAGTTAAGATGCACTCATGAGTTCAATAAATAATTGTCAGTCATATGGATAACAATTTCATTTAAGGTGCATATATTTCATTCAAGATATTTACTGGGTTGTCTAGTTTTAGTTCAGTGAAGCTATGTAAAGAGGTACATGATAGGATTTATTATATAATGGAGAAGGCAAGATTCTGAAAGTTGATATCACCCCAGCGAAAACCTTGATGAACCCTTCTCACTGTTTGGGGTACTTTATTATGTTTTTTCAGGAAGATGAGAAGGCGAGACTTGTACAGGAAACAGGCCTGCAGCTGAAGCAGATCAATAACTGGTTTATCAACCAGCGCAAACGTAACTGGCAGAGTAATCCTTCCTCATCCACCACTTTAAAATCGAAGCGCAAGAGGTATGATATACGCGTTGTAAAAGGTTTTGATAATCTCTAATTAAAATATTACAAGAAGATAAAATCTGAGAGGTATTTGTGTGCTGCAGGTGATGAGGCTTTGATAATACTTACAGTAGTAGATCAACTCGTTACTCACCCTACACCATACGTTATTGCACAAACAGTTCACTAACTCCGACTTGAGTTAGGCGCCACGAGTGCAAAGATGTGTTTGTGCTTGTTGTCTAACAGAGTATTTCTTAAATTAGGAGAGAAGCTTATCAGATTTGCAAGAGGAGAGATGGAAGCATGGGAAGGCATAGTCAGTCCAACAGTGAAAATTTCGAGTTTTAGAACAGAGGGCTACAGAGCAGAGGAGAGAAGTTAGAGTTGAGAGTATCTTTACACCATATATTAAGTTCACTGCCCACAGAATAATTTGGCAAATGCCTTGATGGTCATCCTCAATCATAAAGTTACTCGAAGCGACCTGCTAAACTAATGCATCCTATACATAGAGCCTGAAGCTTTTAAGGTCCGACGCAACACATATGTTTCCCTACTTTTTTTACATGCATATGTGGAATTGAGAGATGACCCCTAAACCATTTCCAACCTTTTTCTTTATCAATAAGAAATGACAGTTCCCAGATGTATAAGAATCTTTCACCATCAAATTTAATATGTGAGCTCAAATTTTTCTTATATTTTCTAAAGCCCCTGTTATTTCTTTGAGTCTGGTATGCTGTGCCACTTATGTGGAATTCACCACCTGTAATGTCACAGTTTCATACAAGTGACAACTAGAATTCCCATTACTAGCTGCTCTGGTGGCATTTTCTTTCATGTTAGTCCAACTTTCTTATAGGGCTGTATTCATCCATGTTTGGAATAAGCATCCTTAAGAAAGAGAATAAATTTAACCATGTAGCTCTGTATGAATAGCTTCAAAAGTCTCTTCCATCGACATTTTTAATGTCACATTGTCTTCCCACAATTTATGCTGAGTACATCAATTTTCTTATATTCTGTATCTTTCTCATTATGATATCCATTAGTGTTTAACAAGAATGCTTGGATTTTCCTGACTGGTTGAATCTTAAAAACTTGCAACAATAATCTGCATCCAACAGCAGAAAATAAAGCAAAATGTTATGTAGGGGGTGAAGTTAATATAACGTTTGAATAATAGTTTAATTTTGCAGTACGTTAGCTGATATTAACAAATGGAAATCCAATGTTTGAATGGTTTAGGTTCTGGAGATATTTCTAAACGGTGGCACATCCTACATGATTTTTAATGCTATTTGTGATTCTTTATAAAGCAGAAACCTTTTTTTTTGAAGTCCAATGATTTACAGACATATGTGTAGAACACCTGATAATATTTCGTTATGTCATTGTTTCGTAGATGAGCTTGAGAATTTTTTATTTTTTATTTTTTACTGAATATTTTAATTACCTAATCTTGAATACAGATTTTGTGGAATAGGATTCTAGGTTGGATGTTAATCTCTGCCAGAGTTTCATCAGATTATAGTTTGAATAGTCAAAGTTGATTTGTAGCTGCATAGTTAATGTTCAATATTTACTATTGGCTCCTAGGTCGTTGGCCCAATCGCTGATCAGAACATATTGATGGCTAACCCAGTCAGCCCAAATTGCATAGCATTCTATATTGTGTCCGGAGACGAGCTATGCTGCAATTATATCCCACTCATGAATTTTACCATTTTCATTCATATTGAATAACATTTCATCAAAAGATTTAAAAAACAAATCCTAAGCACCAGCAGGATGGGATTCAACAAAGGTAATCTCAAAAAAAAAAGATTTTATGTTTGATGATGGCTAACCCAGTCAGCCCAAATTGCATAGCATTCTATATTGTGTCCGGAGACGAGCTATGCTGCAATTATATCCCACTCACGAATTTTACCATTTTCATTCATATTGAATAACATTTCATCAAAAGATTTAAAAAACAAATCCTAAGCACCAGCAGGATGGGATTCAACAAAGGTAATGACATTTCTCAAAAAAAAGATTTTATGTTTGATGATTGGGAGGGCAAGGGCTATGTCAAGCGACGAAACTTTGTCAACAAATAAGAGGGTGGTTGGAAATAGATCAAATGAAGTTAAGCAATATTAGTTTGTGAGTAGCTAGTGCGGTGTTTGTTGTTTATGGTGCTGTTTTTTTGGTTGAGACACATTGTTGCCTCAATGACCTAGGTTCTTAAGCCAGTGGACAAGGAGAGCCCTTGATTACAAATTGACCATTTTTCATGAGCTTCATTTGAAGCATTTCACATTAAGGAAATCGTAGATGATGAGGGTGAGGGTGAGGACAGCGAGATAAACATCTTGAGTTTGTATTAAAGTTGGTCTAGAACAAATCAATGTAAGAAATGAGAAAGTGAGGAGGAAAGGGTAAAATGGGAAATCCCCCTATTTAACCAATTTGACTCCTTACTTCCTTGCTTAACCTTTGTTTGTAATGCTCCAACTTATGGGGGCTTTGAATAGAGAAAGCAGCTAGCAAAGGGTATCAATCAATATAGAATTGCAACGACGTTTGACAACACTTGTAATTAATTGAAATTCTTCTAACCTTTCATATCGCCTCATCTAAGAACCATAACTCACGGAATCATGAACCGGAATTGTTTATTTGCCCCACCCGCCCTTATCTGCGCAAGTGTCAGCCATTCAACCTACCCTTGCAAATCTAATATGTGTGTATGCTTCAAAAACTAGTCGCTCTATTCATTCTTAGAGATTGGGGGATGAAGGGTGGAGATGGATGGCCAACGATATTTTGGAGGAAGAAAGTTGCAAGTACCTCTCAACATGAATGGGATGAATTATAGAATGGTGTAAGCTAAGGTTTCAAGTTAAGATCAAGAGCGCAAGTCCAAATAAGTGCTTATAGAATGTATAAAAGGCAAGTTGGAAGACATGTAATAATCCAGGTTAGATGACTATATAATTTGTCATCTATTTCAATGCTTCCAAATTGGACAAATTGAAGGAAATAGCTTATTACAAGAATAGTGTTATTGGTGGGACTCGGTTTGGAAATTGGGATTTGAAACCTTTTGTGGCCATTTTGAGGCATTAAATGATATTTCAAGGGTAAAACTTTCTAGTGTAAGCGAGGACCTTGTGATGTTTTTGTACACTCAGAGACCTTTCCAATGGTAAATCATGTCAATCACAGTGTGTATGCAAAAGTTATGCCTTCCAGAAATTGACGTACTGTGTTGGACCACCACGACATGAGTGGATGCTATGTCAACCTTCGTTACTCATGGGAAAGGGGCTAGCCATGTGGGGAATATGAAGAAGATTCTAGAAAGGTTGAATTTGTAACTCTAGTTGAAAGTTGAAGAAGTCAAACTTGATCTTGAGTTGGCTATTGGGCTATGTTATGACTGGGCCACTAGGAGGAAAAAGGGATTCCATTCATTTTAATTGTATCATGTTCCATGGTAGAGTAGAGAAATAGTGAGTGGGAGTAAGAGAGTAAAACAAATGGGATTTAATGTTATGTAGTAGTTTATTAAGTCACAGGTCTCAGGCGACTCCATAAAGAGCACATTGTCCTTTGTACTTTCATTATTTCCATTCTAGAGAAAGAGAGAGCAAAGCAACCTCACCTTCCAATTGTGTTCTCCACAAGGGTTTTCTAGAGGATATCTTGTGTTCATTGTGGTTGGTGTGTCATTGTTTTCTATTTATCTATTTTTCTTATTTTACTTATTACATGCATAAGTAGAAAACAATGATGAATCTAGAATCTAAGGAAGCTAAATTCATAGTATAGATTTCAATCTATTTTTATTATATTTTATTATGACAATTTGTCTAGCAGAATATCCATGATCATTTACGGATTGGGCAAAGAACCCATCAATGTATTAGATATTCCAAATTTTGTGAGATAATGTTGGCTTTAAAAGAAAGGTTCACATGAAGATTTTTGCATGCAAGAATTGACTACGAACTAGGTTAATGGCGTGCGATCCACAATCCCACCAATAACACTACTCTTGTAATAAGCTATTTCCTTCAATTTGTCCACTCTGGAAGCATTGAAATAGACATTTCACGGATTTTATTTTAATTGTCTACTCTCAATTTATTAAATTAAGGAATTGATATGTCCACTCTTAATATATTAAGGAATTATTGTCATACATTACGTATAGTAGGTGTTACTTTTTTAGTCTAATAGATATGCATGGCATTTTTAAGCAACAAACATAGACAAATCAAGGTTGAGTAGAGTTCTACCATGATCAAAGATTTTTGTATGGTTGACTAATTCTCTTAGGGCTTTTGCTTGATTTTGAATTGACCTGGATTGTTAAAAATTTCAATCAAAGTTTTGAATCAATGGGAACTCTTAGTATTGTCATATTTTGGAATTGGGGGGAAGTTTGTTGCAAAGACTAGATGGTTCCTGATCAACGTGGAGAGGGTGGATATCTAGAATTGGTATTGATTAATACGACTTAGAAAATGATTTTGGTGATGTTAAGGATGATATTGGAAGATAAGATGCCAAAGATTACATGGCCATTTTAATAATGACATAGCTATCAATGAAGGCTCTGAAGGGATTTATAAATAATACTTAATTTATATTGTTATGAAAACTAGATTGGTTATGGAAAAGTCGATTGATTTCACTTGTTCTTGGGTCATATTGGTTCAATCGAAGGCTTTAAAATAGTTATGGTTAATTTTGTATGAAATTGATATGTTCAGTTTTGGTATGAAACTATATAGTCAATGATGGATACCACTTAAAGCAATTAAAAAATGAGGTGAAATATCCAACCAATGGGAACTCTTAGTATTACCAAATTTTTGAAATTGGGGGGAAGTTTGCTACAAGATTAGATGACTCTTGATCAAAGTGGAGAGATTGGAAATCTAGAGTTGAGATTGATTAATAAGATGTAGAAAATGATTTTGGTGATGTTAAGGATGACATTGGAAGATAAGATGACAAAAGATTGCATGGTTATTTTAATAACGGCATAGATATCAATGAAGGTTGGAGGGATTTATAAATAATACTTAATATGTACCATTGTTATACTAGATTGGTTATGGAAAAGTTGATTGATTTCATTGGTTCTTGGGGCATATTGCTTCAATTGAAGGCTTTAAAATAGTTATGGTCAATTTTTATATGAAATTGATCTGTTTGGTTCTGGTATGGAACTACATAATTGATGATGGGGATCACTGAAACCAATTAAAAAATGAGGTGGAACACTAAACCTAACCCTATCACCCCCCGACCAATGCTATTTAAGGATCTCTCCACCCCTCCATTTCACTCACACTATTCGTTTTAGAAAATTTTAAATTTTTGAGTAAAGTTTCGTGGGCTGATTTGAAGAGCTAAATGAATTTTTTATTTAAAAATTTGTTGTGTTGATTTATTTAAGGGATTAGTTTGAGATTTTTTTGAGTTGCGATTTTCGGGTTTATTTTGAGTTGCTTCAACGGTTTATTTTCGAAATTTCTTGGGTTGGCTTGGATTTGATTTGAGGGTTGAGTTTCATAATTTCTTGGGTTTTATAGGCATTTTTGAACTTCTTGAGTTGATTTTTAGAATTTTTTAACATTGTTCTTGGATAGGTAACTATAGGGCTTTGGAAATCAAGCTATAATCTCATTTTTTTAGTCTAATCATGTTGAGGATGTGGATATTGAGAATTAAAATAATTCTCTCATATGATTAGATTATAGAGTCTAAGCAATAATCATTAATTAATACAATGCTTATTTTGGCTTAGATTTGTATTGCACTTGGTGCTATTTCGGTTAATGTCCGCTTTAATATATACACAAGGAATGCATATTTCTTTATAATGGTGTTGATTTGCATGGGCCTATGTAAATCAACACCATTATACAAAAATATGCGAAGTTCCTTATGTATATAGTAAGCAAACATTAACCAAAATAACACTGAGTGGTTCTATTTTAATTAATGGGACATTAATGGGGCATTGAATTTTTTGGTTGATTGATTTTGTGGTTCTATTTTAACTAAGAAACCATTAATCAAAATAGCTCCAAGTGGTTCCATTAACTAAGACTGCTCAAGTTTTTTTAGAGACAACTCATCTAGTCACAAATCAAATTTGGCTAGTGAAGTTATCCTAAAACTAGGGACGTCTCTTTATGTATAAAAAGGGGAGTTAAAACCCAACAAAGAGTTAGATTTTTTGGTTGTAATTTTTTTTAGTCTCAAGAAACTCTCAACTAATGAGATTCATTGAACTATGCATTTTTTTTTCTATTAATTTATTGGAGTAGTTTGTTGCTTAGTTAGTTGTTGGTGGTTATTTTTGGTTCCTTGAGTACTTTGGAGAGGACCCACAGAAGGGGACTCTATGAAACCCCTCAGTATTATGTTTTCTTTCCATTTTCTCTTTACGACTTTGTTATTTTTTTTGAAATACAATTGTTTATTTTTCTAGAAAAATTAGTTTCATACATTGCCTTATTTCTAAATATAGATTTGATTTGCATGGATTCTTTTAGGTTATTCAGGTAGTCTGCATGAGTATCTCTTTGCAAGTTTCCTGTAGCATTGCAAAATTTCGTATAGGTTTGCAATTGTTCTTGTAGAACAATGCAAAACTTTGTTTTTAGTACACCTCTCTCTTAGTAATGCATATTTTTTCCATAATATGATTGATGGCACTAAGCAATGATGTTCAAAAGAGGAATTAAAGTTAAGACAACTTTCTTTAAATTCTTGTTATTGCTTTGTTTGTTTCCTTTATGATTTGAATTGTGATTTCTGTAATTGATAAGATGGAAACATTTAGTTTTCTTTTGCAATAATTTGTTTTATTAGGGTTGATTGAGCTGCAAACTATTAGAACAAAGTTTATAGTAAGCATTGGTTTGATTTTTCTGCAACTGAGATTAAGTAAATCTCTCAACTTTGATGATAACAACCATGAATTGCTTTCACTGGCAAATTTCCCATTTTTCCAAAAATTCAAAGCAAAAACGATGGTGCCATTTGCGGCACCACTAGTTAGGATATTCAATATAGCCACATAACATGGAAAATGAGTGTGGCTTGCACATATAGTGCACAACATCTTTGAAGTTTATATGATTATGGATTGATAATTAACGTTGGAGCTATAGAAGGGGAAAATAATTGCTACAAATTTAAATGCCACCAGTTTTTAGCACCATTTCTAGGAAGGTGCTAAATATTTGCTTTTTCTTTAATTACCATCAAGCATCTTGAGCTAGCTTTTGTATTAGCATTAAAAAAGAAGAAAAACAAATGACTATATTTTTAGAAAGCATAGGGATAGATCAGAATATTTTTTTTTTTCAAAAAACCACACCTACAAACCTAGAACTAACAACCAACAAGAATAAGTTGGTTGTGATCCTTCCTCCTTAAAAGAAATAGAAAATCTCATAGATTTTTGTGAAAGGCAAGCAAAAAATTTGGAGAACCTCTCAGAATAAGGAGCTACATATCACTATACCTTGCCTAAGGATGGAGAATGACAAGAGGTTATTGAATTTTCTATTGATGAGATTACATAATGAACATCATGTAGGCCCATCCCTATGACATTTATTTTATCAATTTTGTATGTTTTTACCTTGTATTTACACATATTTTAATAGTTGCATGATTATTATGTGTAAAATAGGAGTGATTTAAAATTTAGTCAGCCTTTGAAATATTTTAACCTTTTTGTGTAGTTAAAGAGATGATTTGACAGATCTTGTGAAGATGCTCTTGTCCAAAAACAAGGAGATATTTTAGGGATGTTTTCCCCTCTTGCAATTGAACTTAACCTATGGCTACTCGTGCTTCATTTAAAGAAACTCAACCTACTAGGAGTATCTTTCTATATTATTGAGAGACACCTTAGAAGTTAGGCCCTAATTTCAGGAATTTTGAGGGACATTGGTCCTCCTATCAAGGAAATTTATACCTACAATTTGTATAATAAGAACTCAAGGGTTGGCCTCAAGAGTTAGCTAACTTATTCTCATTTTCCTGTTGTGTAGATTTACACCTCTGTGATCAAGTGATTAATTGTTTATCTAATTTCAATAGTTTAATGAAACATTTATGTTACCATGCTATCTAATGTTGTTTTCTTAAGGTATAGGAGCACCATGGGGAGGGCCGACTCACAAGAGATCTAAGGACCCTTGTGCACTTCTCTTATTTCATTTATGTGCTTTCTTCGTTAGAACTATTTCAACAATCCTTCTTTGTTCCAATAGATCAATGGATGGTAGATTTGCTTGTTCTTGTATAAGATAAATTCAACAATCCATTTACATTCCTGAATGATTTTATGTCTTTTTTTACATGAATAATTTATGTTTCTTGATGAGTATTTCTAGTTAGAAAGGCATGTTGTGCATTTAATTAGCAATATGAAAATTCCTATAGAAGTTTTGTAGAAATATGATAGAAATTGCAACTACTCAAGATTTCAAACTGAAAACAAGAGACAAATCCTACTCTACTAATTTGTGGAATGGAAATCACAATTTAAAAAAACATGCATAGACATGCAACAAGAAAAACTACAAGTACACAATGATTTCTAGGGGAATCCAATTGGGAAAAATCCCTCAAGCCTCTTTGCATTAATCAGTTGCATAGAGAAACTATTACAATTTCTTTCTCCAACTCTAGGCACAACCTGCAAAAGCAACATTGTTCTCTCTGCTAAATGAGAGCCTATGTCCAACACTTAACCAAGTTCTGGCTCCTCCAACCTCCTATTTCCTTGCGCAAATTTGAGCAAATTTGAGCTCCTAAACAATAGGGAAGTCCCTATTTCCTTGCGCAATTCCCAAGGAATTGATCTCTTGACTGCATGCAATAATTGTACACTCAACTAGTATACAACTCATGTTACACTAGCCTTGTCTCCTCCACTTTAGTTGAACAATTCAAATTCCATGCATGCATGAGCTATTTTGGGTTGATTGATCAGTTAACTGACAAATCTCTGAGTTATAATATTGTCCCACTACTCAACTGACCTTCAACTGACTCTATCAATAGTTAGAGGTCAGTTAACTGAGTACAACTGAAAATAACTGAACTAGATTGCTAAAATTTAACAATTATACATGCATGATTGAACTCCAAGCCCACTAACTCAAATTTCCTGAGCTAACTGAGTGGCAAGAGCCATGTCACACTAGTTAATTGCCTCCAAGTTGTCTTGCTGATGTGGAAATTTGATTTACTCAATTTAACTAAGGCTAAAGTCAAATTGAGCCTTTCTCGTTACACTTTTTGACAAGTTTCTTACAGAAACATAAAGTTCCTTATGGTTTTGTGACTGCTCTTATAGAACATAACAAAACATTTCATTTTAGCATGTTTCCCTACAACAATGCATATTGTTTCTATGATACCATCAATGGCACCAGAGAATGAGGTTTGATAGAAGGGACATTAGGGAATTGATACTTTTTCTTTGAATTTTGTTACGTGTTTATGCTTTCATGTTATTTTAAATTCTACAACATAGATTGCTAACATTCTTTGTTGTTTGTAAGTTATAAATAGTAGCACTTGTAGTATTCCTTTCAAGTTGATTTAGTTGTGATTGATTAAGTAGGCTCTCCTTTGATTGATTTCCCTTCTTTCAAGCCATCAAAGTAAGACCTAGGGCGCCATTTTCCTTTCATTAGATAAAATCATTAACACAAGTAGTTGCATAATAAGGATGACCCATTAACTCCTGTGGATATTCCACTAAATAGTTTGTCACAACATATCTGATAAAATATATTAGAAAATCCAAAATCTACACTATGAGATTTTATTTCTTCTTAGATTTTTAAATTAGTTAACTATTATTTATTGTGTATACATGCAAATTATAACGGTGCAAAAAATAGAGAACGATGAATTAAAAATAAAAAACCACAATTGACAAAATATATAACTTGGAAAATGGTTTTGGTAAAACCTAACTGGAAGGAAAGGTCGCTTTGCTCTCTTTATCTGAATAGAAAATGGATGCAGGTACAAAGAAGTAAGGCCTGCAGCCCATGGGTTGCTATAATGCATAAATCCTCTCTATTTTCTCTCTGCTTTTCCACTCTTTGCTACTTTTCTCATTTATGGAAGAAAATGGAATGGAATAGAATGGGACCCTTTTCCTCCTAGTGGCCTGATTATAATACAACCTGATAGCCTACTAGTGGTTAGGTTTGGCTCCTTCAACTCTTAACTAGAATTATAATATCAACTCTTCTATATTCTTCTTAATCATGATTATGCGGCATTAGAGAAATTTGAGGTCTAAAATGGGTCTCCTAAGTATTATTATAAAGTAATAGTGGAAATAATAAAATAAGATTAGATTACATCCTCAAATTATAGAGGGAAAAATGAAAAAGCTACTTTTCAAATTCATATTTTCAACATATCTCGCAATTCTTTTACTCAAATTTCAAGATGTAGAATTTAATTACTTATCCAAGGAGTACCCATGTTGTATACTTTTGATGGACCTTGCTACATGAAAAAAACATGATTGCAATCATGTTTTTCATGTATTTCTCATTTTTCCTATAGCAGGGTCCATCGTAAGTATGCAACATGGGTACTCCTTGGATGAGGAATTAAATTCCACATCCAATGAGTGCACCCGTTGAAAATTTGAGTAAAAACATAGCGATATTAGTTGAAAATATGAGTTGAAAAAGTAGTTTTTTAACATTTTTACTTTTTTATTCCAAAAATGGTGAATCACCCCCATGGTTGACATCATCATCTTGAATCCTATTGGTTCTTATAAAGTTGATTTTGGTTGTACATTTTTGTTTTGAGGCCCATTTTTTACCTCAAAATTTCTCTAATGCTAGCCATGTGTAATGGGGGCTAATGTGGCATCCTCTCGAATTATGGTGGTCAAAAAAAGAACGTCAACTTTTGAGTGGCCTAAAATTTTCATATAGACTCTAATAGAGGCTATTTTTGCACAATTTGAAAGGTATCTATGTGTAGAATAACATAAAAGGGCGTAACACTTTAGAAAACAAAATATATTCATCAAAAACTACCATTTGATGCCTCAAATTGCTGTCGAAAGGTTTTAGACCCCAATTTGCCAAATCGGGCCCTGCCAGTAAAATTGGCCATGTGAGATGATTCCCCCACTTTTTCCACTCTAGAATAATTGAGAAGGATGAAGAATAATATAATGATCCAATATGGATACAACTCCCCATTTTGTGAGGCTTTTAGTCCCCAAAAGCTTCTATTGAATGAGGTGAGGGAATTTTTCTCCATCTTCTATTGGGTGTACCATTTAGCCTTTCTTGGAAGATGTCATTTCAAACCAATCTACCAAAGGTCATGTTCCCATTGTCTTGAAATTTTGGACCTATTCTACAAAATTATATCCGTTGTCAACTTTGTTTGAGCATCTAGTGCCAAATCCTCTATGGAAGGGAGGACCTATTCCTCTCCCCAGTCTAGCATGGAAGGTTCATAGTGTTTCATATTAGCTATATTAACCACTGAGTAATTATGCATGTATGGGGATAAAATGAGTCTATAGGTGTTAGCTCCCACCTTTTTCAATATATCAAAGGGACCATATAGTGGAGCCTTGATTTTCTTACCAAGACCCTATATCCTCTCCTTGTTCAACTGTAACCATACTTTGTCTCCCACCTTGAGCGACTTCTCTATTATATGTTGATCATGCATGGCCTTGTATTTGTCTCCTATACCTATAGATGGATTTTCTTGATATTCTTAACAAACTTACCCTTAAGGAATTCCTCATAAGATCCTCCCTCGGTTCTCCTTCCTGCATATATGCAATATTCAAAGGTGAAGGTTGCAATATCTAAAACAAGTATCAAATGGGGACTCAATAGTAGAAGTGTGAACTGTTCTATTATAAGAATGTTGTATATATACCATATTTTCATCGTAGGTCTTCATATGCTTCTAATTGTAACCCCTCAAAATCTACACTAAAGCCTTATTGACTACTTTTGTTTTCCTATTTGTCTATGGATGGAATGTTGTAAACCTATTCAACTTCGTGTCCATATTCTCCCACAATGTAGTCCAAAACACACTGAGAAATCTTGTGTCCCTGTCCAAAACGATGCTCCTTGGTATCCCAAAGTGCACTTAAACCTATCCAAAAAACAAGTTCATTACTTCTTTCCCGGTGATGGTAAATTATAGGGAATAAAAAAACAAATCTTGTTGAATCTGCCAACTACCATGAATAGGTAGTCAAGTCCCTTCTTGGTTTTTGGTAAAAATCACACAAATTCCATGGAAATACTTTTCCAAGAATAAGTAGGTACAAGAAATGATGAGATAAACCCTAATTCTTGTTACTAGGCTTGCTGGTACAATAAAGCATGTATATTGTTATGAACCTAGTTACTTGTTCTTGCATGTTGAGCCAATACACATACATATGCAAGTTGGCCACTCTCTTCCCTACACCAAAATTCCCTGAAACATTGGATGTGTGAGCGTATCTAATTAGTTGCAGTCACCCACCTTTAGGAACACATAACTTATCCAACCTATAGAGTAACCCATATTAGAGATGGTAGGAAACAATGTTGTCGCCATCATGTACATGGCTATGGTGCTACAATTGTTGAAACACCTCCTTGAAGTACTCATCCTTTGAATATGCCTCTCTATATGCATCATGGGTGAATGGTTCCATGTGCATAAAAGTTCCCAAAGTTATGATATTTGATGTGGGTGGCCTTGGAAGCATTTCATCCAACTTATTTGTGTTTCCATTGTTATACTTGTTGACTAAATGAAATAGTTGTAAATAACCCATTCACTTTTAATGTCTAGTTTGTTGTAGCTTATTCTTGACCTTGCAGATACTATAGTGGGATGATGATCTTTGTGGATTGTTGTCTTCTTTCCAATAAGATAGTGTTTCCACTTCGCAATTTGCACCAAGGCATAGAGCTCCTTGACACTGGTAGGCTAGTTTAAAATACTTTAAAATGGTAGCATATAAGCCTTCATACCTCCATCAAGATTGCTCCATAGCATGCACACTAGGATCTATCTCCACTTTGAGGGTTGTTACAAGTTTAGTAATGCTAGAATTGGTGCTTGGTTGATCTTATTCGTTAACACCTCAAAGTTCCTCTGCTAACGCTTTCCCCATTAGAAACTCTTTCCACTTGTTGTTATGGTGTGCAGTGGTGTCGTTACTATTTCAAATGAGGCTATCGATTTCCTCAGGAACTGTGCTGCCCCAACAAAAATCCTAAACTCAAAAACATTAGTAGGTACCAACCACTTCATATTGGCCTCTATCTTGGTAGAATCTATCTTCAACACTCATCCACCTATCACATACCAAATATACACCAAATATTGTTGTAAAAACTCACACTTCTTGAGATTTTCCAACAACTGGTGTTTCTTTAATGTCTCTAGCACCTGCGTTATATGTGAGATGTGCTACTCCTAGGTAGAATTATATACCAATATATCATCTAAATCCACAATAAAAAATGAATATATGAAAGGGATCAATTTATCATTGATTAACCTCATAAACATAGTTGGTCATTGTGTAGACCAAACCACATGACTAAC
The DNA here is from genome assembly GCA_031772625.1 of Pinus tabuliformis. Lineage (NCBI taxonomy): Eukaryota > Viridiplantae > Streptophyta > Pinopsida > Pinales > Pinaceae > Pinus > Pinus tabuliformis. The sequence goes on along the minus strand of CM062820.1, from coordinate 1,459,197,047 downwards.
TACTCATACAAATTTTTCCTAGTTTTGAAGGCGATCTTTTAGGTATCTTCTTCTTTGACTCGAACCTGGTGATATCCAAAATTTAATTCCAACTTGGTGAGGATTGTGTTTTTTGCAACTAATCCAACATATCATCTATCATGGGCAAGGGGTACCTGATCTTGGGTGTAATTTTATTTAACTCTCTGTAATCAATACACATCCATCCATTCCCATACTTTTTTGGCACAATGATGATGGTTAACTCACATGGTGAGGTACTTGGTTGAATGACACCATATTCCAGTAGTTGTTAGAATTGCTTCTTCACCCCACTTACTTTTAATATAACAAACTACCTATATTTCTCAATGTTTGGCAATGGGGAATTTGGCAATAGTTGTATCTCATGCTCCACTTCTCTCTTGAGAGATAACCCTTTAGGTTCTTAGAATATAGCCCTTATACTTGTAGGAACTCTTCCAGTTGTTTCTATTTCTTAGTACACCCCTCCAGGGGTGAATTTTCTCTTACTCACTTTTTTACAAACTAATTTTCTCTTACAAATAATAAAACACACTACTTGCTAGAACTGATTAGTTTCTTGGCTCGGTTGGAACTTTCCAATGAAAATTTGGACTTGCTCTTATGCATATTGATGGTGAAGGATTTCCCATCCTTGAACAGGCAATTCTAGTTGGATATCCACATGGATATTGCATTGTGCATGTAGATATAGGTACTTCCAAACACCACTCCACATACATCAAAGGGGAACTACATCTAGTTCTATTTCATTAGTAAAATCAACAATGATAGAAAATGTGTTTTGCACTGTCTAGTTACCTTTATTTCTGTATCCTTATTTACACATCCTAATGGATATGGTCTTGGATGATCTTGAACCTCAAATCCCAATTTGTTGACTAGCTTTACTACAATAATATTTTCCTATAATCTTGAGTCGAATAGAGCATCAATCCGTGTCTTCTTGACTTGTATATTTATATGGAAGAGTCTAGTATTTTCATTCTCTTCTTTTCTCTAAAGGCTACTTATATTTTCCTCCTTTTGCACTAATGTATAAACAACGCGGTTTCTCAAATCAATGGTCGTGAGGTTCTTCTTCTTTGCATATTTCTTTTTATTTTTCAAGTTAAGCTCTAGATGCAACTTCCAGAACTTCTCCTCTATATGATAATCATTGTTACACTGGTTGGAGTGGTTGTTGGTATCTTTGCACTAGTATGTTGTCTTCTTGTCCTTTCTCCCTTTCCACTTCTTTCCATCCTTGAAAGAATCATGGTTCTCCTTCTACGTCGACCCATTGGATTTCCCTTATCACCTATGCTCTCCATTTATTGTTCCTATACACAAACTTTATTCAATGATCTAGGTTTGAACAACATCACTTGCTTCCAAATATGGCTATGTAGACCTCCTAGATACTCGAGGAGTTCATCTAGGTTCGTTGAGAATATATCCAACATTATGGCCATCTTTTTAAACTCTACGATGTACTCTTGCAAACTCAACACCTTCTTTTGCCTAAAGTAATTCCACTGGATCCAATGGTCCTCTTAGACACTGTAGGATCTCCCTCTAACCTCAAGGTATTTGTGTGGATTTTCGACCAAGTTAGGGCATGGCCCTCTAATTTTAGCCAAGAAAATGAAATATTCTATTCTTCCTCTATATGATGAACATTAAAATAAACTTCTAATTGATGCAAGCAATGCTTTATCTTTAGAGCATCAATCTCACATTGATATGGATTGATGTTGACCTTTTCTTCCATTTTGAATAGGGACTATGAATGTTTCATGACACTCGAACTAGGTTGATCCTTTTAGGGTTGTTTCTTAGATTCCTTCTACTTTTCTTTCTGATTTGACGATTCTTCGCTTATCTGAACTCCATGTTAGAACCTCCGTATTATTCAAATAGCTCAAGCTTATTGGTCAAGGCTTCCATGAGGAGGCTCACATTATGGTTTATGTTCGCAATTTGTGCTTCCAACCGTTCAAACCTATCATTTGCATGATCACGAGGGTTATTAATAGATTCATCACCCATGATTAGGTTTTATGAATTTCGACTTAGAAAATCTCAATTCCCTTTAACTACCCAGAATATAACGAAAGAAACTTGCTATTATACCAATAAAATTCGAAAAGTGTTGTAGAATTCCAATGGATAGTTCATCATGGAAGATATGATACAATATATTAGAAAATCCATTATCTACATTTTGAGGGTTTATTTCTCCTTATATTTTTGGATTTATCACTTACTATTTATTACGTATGCATGAAAATTATAATTATTTAGAAAATAGGGAACATTAAAATATAACTCAGAAACCATAATTGGCACTAGATATAACCTAGGAAACCCTTTTGAGAGAAAATCCAGCTGCTCAACTCTCTTTCTCTAAATAGGAAATGAATGCAAGTACAAAGAATTGAGGCCCATGGTTTTCTAAAGTGCATAAATCCTCTTTTTGTTCTCTCTCCTTATCCTCTATTTTCTATTCTGGTCATCTATGGATCAAAATGCACTAAAATAGAATGGAACCATTTATTTTCCTAGTGGCTTGATTATAACACAACCCTATAGCCTACTAGTGGTTAGGTTTGTCTCTTTAAACTATTAACTAGAGTTACAATATCGAGTCTTCTAAAGTCTTCCACATCATGATCAAGTGGCTATCCCATTTTTCATGAGTAATGGAGGTCAATGTGACATCCTCTCTAATTATGGTGTAAAAGCAGGAAGGTCAACTTTCGAGTGGCATAACATTTGCATACAAACTCTAATTGAGGCGATTCTTGCACTATTGGAAAGGTATTTGTGTGTAGAATAATAAAAAATGTGCTATACATAGACATAAATTTTTTTAACCCCAAAGGCCACCATTTGATGCATCGAACTTCTCGCAGAAGGTTTCATACCCAAATTTGTGAAACTGGTTCCTTTCAGTAAAAATGGTCATGTGAGATGATTTGTCCACTTTTTTCCACTCTGAAACCACTAAGATGAATGAAAAATAATATAATGATCCAATAGGAAAAAAATATAGCTTGCGGCTATAGTGAACATCACCTCTTAACTTTGTACAAGCCTTAGGTTGATGATTAAAGTAAAAGAGCAAAGAAGGGTAACATCCTTGCTACATTTCCAAGGCCCATCACTTTTTGGAACCATTGTTGTGGAGGTGCTAAAATTTGAATTTTCTTCATTTATTATCAAATAATTTCATTATTTATATATCATTTATATATATAATATATATATATATATATATATATATATATATATATATATATATATATATATATATATATATTAGATAATGAAAATTATTTGATAGTATGCATGTGTTGACATAAAGATAAATGACAAAAATTCTAACCAAAATCCCCACCCGTGAACCAAGAACTAGAAATCACTTGCAAGAAGAACAAGACTTGTTGACATGAATATTTTCTACAACATTTGGTTTGGTCGAGATATTTATGGCGATAGTTTCTTCAATATTGGACAGATTTCACTCGGAATCTACCGTATTTACAGTATTTGATAGAAAATCAAAGACTGATGGATGATTAAGGTCGTTGGAGTAATCTTCGTTGTAATCCGAAAGATGGGAATGACGGTGGTAATCTTCCCATGGTGCCCCCTCTATGTTCATTGACTGAACAATTCCTTCATCTGTAGGATATACATGCGACCAAGGATCTGAAGAGGTACCATACTCTCTAGACCTATCTACCCAAACGCTTGACGAGTGTTCATTTGGGTTTGCCTCCCATGCCGAGAACATTGATTGCTACAATATTTCTATTGGGCTTGGAGGCAATACCTGGTGATGATCCATGCTAATATCATGTTCAGACGTCTTCTGAATGGAAGATACCATATTGCAGGTTCCTACCGTGGCCACTTCCGCCAGGTTGTTTGGAGGCGGTAGGGAAAAAGTACCCATCAATGTAGGGTCTTTTAGCAGGCCTACTCCGATATTTTGAAGCAACTGAGAGCTTCCGTGGATCATCGAGATGCTTCCCATAACTTGTGAACTGTTGGGGAGAAAGGTTTGTTGGTCAATGATTGTAATTCCTCCTTGAAAAGGAAATGCAATCTTCTTGAAGTATGTTGACACAACAACGGCCATAGCATAAATCCAAGGCCTTCCCAGTAGGATGTTATAATCAATATTTCCATTGATAACTTCAACATCAATTTCTACTATTTTTCCCCCTAGTTCAACTTGTAAGTTACTCAAAATCCCATATGGAGTGTATGTTCGTCCATCAAATTCTTTTAATGTCATTGACGATCGCGACAAGGGTGGTGATCCTAAAGTTTTCCAGCAACCCATTGACATAATACATGTAGATGCCCCCTCATCAATAATTGTTCGATGAACAGTTTTGTTGAGGGCTTTCATTTGAATGATGAAAGTGAGTTGAGCTGGTAACTGAGGTTCATATCCTTTATGATTAAAACCCACAAGATTGGAATCCACTAGGTCAATCCCACCTATTGCTAATAATAGAGCCTGCTTTTGGGAGGGGAAATTTTGCAGTACTTCAAGTGTCGACATAGCGGACAACGATTGGGCAAGGTCCTCTACTATATTATAGTTCTATGCCACTCGGGCACGAGGATTAAATTTCGCTTTGTGTACTACTCCCTTTGGCATCTTTATTGTTAGCTCGGGAATGATGGGTGGCACAACTTCGGTCGAAGTTGTTGTCGAACTACTAGGTTGATCAGTAGCCTTGTTGTTCGATAACTGTAGATTCCTATAATCTTTATTCCTTGTCGATATCAAAGCATCATTCTGTTGTTTTGAAATGGACAACATAAGCACTTGGGATGGGGAAGCATTGTTGTTAGCAACCAGATTGGTTCCTGGGTTCAGAAATGGGTCAGTCAATATCGCTGAAGTTGTTGAATTCTTAAATATTTTCTTAACTTCAGCTTTATATGGACAATCTCTCGTCCAATGATCCTCATCGCATATGAGGCATGGCTGACTAGGTTTCCTTTGCCCAGAAGGGTTTGCAGAAGATTTTTCAGGAGACAAATCGTCCTGTTTCTTCTTTTTTCTCTTCCCTTTCTTCTTGCCCCCTAGTTGCTTCGGTTCTTTGCCTTTGTCGGTTCACACGGCATTAACCTCCGAGGCAAGAAGTTCTTCATTTACATTTTGATTAGAAACCTTATGAGATTTCTTAGATGTAGCCTTTGTCGATTTCGTGCTTTTCGTACCTATCACGCCATCGCTAGCATGGGAGTCCTTATTTGATTTAGGAGGAGGAGGAACGAAAATTTTTGGTCTTGGAGCATCAGGGATTTTGTCATAGAGCATGCCAGACTGAGTATAGATCAAGTCTAGATATTGTGCACAAGCAATGAATTGCTCTTCAGTGACAAATCCTCCCTTTGCCACATCTTCTGTAATAGAAGGTAACAAGAACTTAATAAACCATTCATCTAGTAGCTAATCAGGGACATATGTTTTTACCATTCTATGACGACGTCGCCATTCATGAATATGATCAGATATGTGAGTGGCCGTCATCTGTTTGAAATTGGTAAGAAGCTCTATTCCTATTTCGTACCTTATTGGTAACTGAAAATGGGTTAAAAAGATGGTGGCAAGGGCACCGAAGTTATCAAACGAAGCTCTAGGCAATTCGATGTACCATTTTGCTGCCAGGCCAGTTAACGTTCGTTGAAAAAGGTGAAGCCTAATCGAATCATCATTTAAAGTGTTGGAGGAAGACCATAGATGAAAGGTCATCACATGATTCTATAGATCTTCACCCAGATTTCCATTGAATTTAGGAATATCTGACGAAATTTTATGAGGAATCGCTGGCCACGAATGGGCATAAGTGATTGGATCATTCATTAGCCGATTTAGATCTGGTAACTCTAGAGTTGCCACGAAGGGCAACTGTTGATTCAGGTTTAGTGAAGCGTACCCAGGATAAGAAGGGATCGCCTAAGCACTGGGTCTTTGCATACCAAAATAATGCATTTGATGCTGATAAATTTGATAAGGTTGCTGGGCATAACCAATTTGGGATGACTAGTGATAACCGTTTTGAATATACGGCTGCCCATTACCTGCAAAGCTTTGTTTCTCAGGTCCTTGGTAAGCTTGTTGGAATTGTGGTTGTTGATGTTGCACCAGCCACGGTTGTGAAACCATTTTTTGTTGCCCAATAATGGATGTTTGACCAAGATAAGGGGTAATAGTACCTGTTTGAGCCTAAGTCGCTCCAGTTAAGGAGCCACTAATTGGCGATTGTGGTTGTGTCGTGGAGACAAGAGGCTGTTGTACTACAACTTGAGAAACTTGAGGCTGGCATACAACAAGAATGCTTGTACTTGCGACACTGCCACAATAGCTGGTGTAGTGGGGATATTTGACACAGGTACACTCGGTTACATTAAGTATACAAGTCTTGGTTGTTGAGGCAGTATTGGCACCCAACCACTGGATGTGATTTCAATTTGACCCGAATTCGGTTGTGAGCTCCCATATGGTTGTTCTCCCGGAGGGAACAATGAAAGGGTATAGTGCCCCCCATACGACGACAATCTAGTGCTCAAAGGAATGATTGGCCTTTAGAGACCAGACTACCCAAACTAATATTGTTGTGAAGGATCAATTTGCTGAGATTCAACATAAGAAATTCCAAATACTATTCTGAAAGAACAAATGGGAACAGACCATATTGTCGAAACAGTCCCTGGGTGGACTCCCTCTAGCGATTGAGAGCTAGTTGGGACAGATGGTATACCAGCGAACATTGTCAGACTGGTGGCAGGAGGTTCTGCTACCATTGTATTGGATGACACAGTCCTAGATGTCGATGGTTGTCCAGACATATCGAGTCTATCCAAAAGACTTCCTAGCGATTCTACAGGAACTTGCAATGAAGGGGTATTAACTTATGAAGTAGAAGGATATAGGTGGATCCCAGTCCCAAAATGCGATGGAGTACTGGATGGAAGATTCTCCGTAATCTATTCTATAGCAATCAATCTGGGTGGAAGAGGCAGACCGTCAGGTCCATAAAATATTTCTGGTGCCAAAGAAGGTATAGATTCTGCAGCGACAGATGCTGGAGGGGTAACACCTTCCGAATCAACTCTAGATGGGGCTGGTTTAGGAATCGAAGTGTATACTATTACACTACGATCAATTCCAATGTCCTCTTGTAACTGCAGAACTTCTTCTGTAGAGGCAGGGATACCAGAAATGGTTTGAGTAACTGGAGTCTCAGAGGATGTTGAAACACAAGTTTCAAACAAACCAGGAGACTTTGACCCAGTTAAATGAGTTTGCTTGGTCTGGAATGGTTTCATTTCCAAATTCAAAGACAATTGACTCGTCAGTCTCAGTGAATGACGGGGTTTTGATTGACTTTCTTCCATGATTGCAGATTATTTGATCAACTCAAAATAAGAGGGGAAAATGTTATTCCGAATTAAATGAATTTTAGACGCTTTGACACAACTTGCTTTTTCAATTTTTAAGAGTTGAGAAAAATCTAAAGATGACTCTAGTTGCCTTCAATTTTTAATGAGCTTGAAGTGACAAGTGCTCAGATGGACCTTTTCCTTTAAGGAGTTTGAAAACGAATGAAAGAGACTACTCTAGAAATCTAGATAGAGGGATTACCAAACCAATCGCAAAACTGCAGAATACTTTTTACAGTACGGCAGTCAATCTTCCAAAATGTTGTGTTCTGTACATTGCGATCGATAGGACAATAGATACGGCTTCCTAAGGATAAAAGATATAGCCTATTGTGGTCCCCCAATATATACTTGACGGTACATGGGAGCACAAGTCCGTACTAGCACTTGTCATCTCAAAGAGGAGGAATCACCCAACCTACGATGAAAGCGACAGTTACCAGGCTTTACAACGCAAGAATATGTCTCTAGCCTCGACTTCTAGATGTTGTGTGTTAGGTTCCAAAGAGTTTTTATGTTCATTGAATTTATTTTACAATTGATCTTTCTTAAGAAGTTTTCCTTTAAAGTTCATCGCGTGATGTAGATATACAAATCCTAAATATGCAATCTAAAATGATAAACAGGCATTTACTCTTCTTTTTGCAATTAAAATCCTAGCTACTAAAGAAAGAGAAACGAAATCCTTTCAACATAGAGCAGAGAGCACACACTAGATGCACTGTCCTAAATCAAAATCAACAAACAGTCTAAATGCAAATGCACATGCATGTATTTGTTTTCCGCTTTCTTAATGTGTGAATGACAAAAAGAATGCTAAGTACAAATTTGAATTATATCTTCTTTCAAAGCGACAGTACTAACGATTTTCTTTTCAAAAAACGAAAGGGAGACAAGATGACACTTTGCGATTTTGAATTGAAAACTACTTTCGACACTTGAAATACTATTAATTCAGATCAAATATAAGAGTAACAGTGTAATCGACTATCAAAAAGAGAAGGATTATTTTCCTTGACTGAAAACGACACTTGTGACACTTACAAATCAAAAGACGACAGTTCGATTAAGCTACCCTTTTGTAAAGGAGAACTGTAAATGATGAAAAATACATAAAATATTCACAATTCTTTGTACAAATGAGGCTAGATGATGCAAAAGAAGGGGGTTTCAACAGTGGTCTACTAATCACAGACATAAAAACTCCTGAATAAAGCTGAAGAGAGTGAAGAAAAAACCAAAATCTGGAGGCAGAAACAGTCTTATCTGATCATTGCACCTGTAACACAGGGAAACAGGGATGCATCTCACCTACTACACCCGGGAGGTGCGATGCATCTAGATTGCCAAGAGGAGAAGGTGCGATGGTCCAGGAACGAGACTTTAACTTGGTTTTTGGTCACAATTTGCAGCTTAGTTCAGGGATTTAGGTCGAGCTAATGATAGTCAGTAAATACAAAGTATAGGGGCTGATCTAATGAGATTACTTGAGATACCTCTAGGGCACTTAAGATGTTTTCAAGTCAATTGTTCAGTTCATAAACAAAACCGAATATTAATTGAAGCAGCGTTGATCTACTTTGCACTTGCATAGCAAATGCAGTTCGAAGGCTAGCTGGCTTAACTTCAGGCTTCGTATGTGGCTTATGAATCAAAAAAATAGAGACAAGAAATCAAACTAATTGTTCCCCATCGCACTTTTTACATGTGGCAGGTGAGATGCATCACACCCTTTGCACTGGGCAGTCTGTATGGCCCTGCTTTGACCAGTTCTGAGTGGTTTTTCATGGAAAACTTCTGGGAGATGATGTAATCAGCTGACCTTGCTCCTTTAGGGTATGAAACAAGAATTTTAGGGACTTAGAAGCCCTTGGTTTATGGACATATGTGATTGGGGTTGCAGTGCCCAAATATTTCTATAACACTTAACCAGACACTACACATGCAATGGGAGTATTGAGCAGGTTTTTGTCAAAACCATGTGTTTCCAGGAAAACTAGTGTCTTTTTGATCTGCTAGTCCCACTAAGATTGGTAGCTATCTTAGAAACAAACAATCAAAGAAATTTGTGATTTCCTCTATGTATGGTAGATAAGAGAGAAGCAAATGACCAACATGGATCTTCCGTTTGACTCCTTGCTTGATTTCTTTCTCCTTTGATAGAGCTTGCAATTCCTCTCCTACTTGTCCCGCTTCAGAGAATACCTGTAGAGACAAAGTAAAAAAAAACCATCAAAGCATCTCGATCTATAATATCATAAAAAATGCAGAATCAGAAGTACATTGAACATACAATTGCATTCACAAATAACAAGATTAAAAAATACATGATTGTATGGAGGAAAACTCAAAGAAATTTATTAAGATAGAAGGGATAATTACAACCCAGTTGTCTGATCCAGCATCATCCTCCCAGCATCAAAGCCCTTTCACCTCATGAAAAGCAAGATCGCCCAACAATACAATGTTTCTTCTCAAAGACAAACTATCAACACTTCCTTATAGATTACAAAATTTCAGCCTCTAGATCTCTCAGGTGAGGGATCCATTTATAGATGTTTGAAGAGGTGTGAGTCATCTCTGGGTTTTTGATTAGTGTCATTCCACTTGTAGTTCCTGGTTCCACTTGGAGATTTCATTGATCTCTTACTCATCCCAGGGCGAATTCAGAGAGGTAAGTGTCATTGGAGAAGTTTCTAGAAGATTCTATGAGCATCCACTTAGCAAACTGTCTCCGCCATTTGTCCATTTTGACTCATTGCACCCCATAGAAGGCCTCTTCAGTATGCATCACACCTAGCTAGTGTAGGGCCAGTATGCATTGCATCTTGACCAAGGTAGTCAGTATGGTCCAGTTTTGGCCAGTTTTGAGTGGTTTTTCAAGTGGAACTTCTGGGAAATGATGTAATCAGTTGACCATGATCCTTTAGGGTATGAAACAACACTTTTAGGGGTCAAAGAGCCCTTGGTTTATTGACATATATGATTGGGGTTGAAGTGCCTAAATATGTCTATAAGAGTTTCCCCCTAAAGCATGAGGTCGTAAATCTTTTTGATGTCGGGTGAAATGCTTTATCATGAGGATCCGAGGTATTCGAACTGGAAGGTGACCTATATAAGATACAATACAATACATCATCATCATATTATTTTCATGATCTACCTAAGGCAGGCATTCCCATGCTCAACTTTATAAATTCATTTTCATGTACATAGGACAGATAATCATCTGTTGTTGCAGACTGGTGATTCTTTGTATGTAGAGTCATCATCCCTTAGCTTGGATGATCATCTGTGCAGCTTCTGTGTACATTTGATGTCTTTATATTCCTGAATATATCGCAGTCCGGATGGAGGAAACTAGATCCGGGGTCTTCAAACTCATTCAATCTTCACCCATTGTACAAGTCGAACCATGTGACAAGATGTTATGAAGTCGAACATGGAAAGACATCGCTTGATTACCAGCCATTGATGTGAGCTGTTAACAGGCACGAGAGGAATCACCGATAATGATAATGACCGTTAAGGTACTACAATATAATTCACGTGGTGTGAATATATGATCTGATGTCGAACACCACGTAAAATCTTTCAGTCGAAGGCCATTGATGTAAACCTGTCACCGGAAGTGAGAAACTTGCCATTGAGGCATGCAAGCTTCAAAGTACTGAAAGGGTTGTTTCTAAGTCAACTTCTTGGATAATGAGCTGATGTCGACAAGAAGTGACCCGTCGTAGGAGGGCCTTAATGCATCCCACATCTACGACACGAAACGAAACAAATGATTTTCTGGAGGTGAAAACGATCTGATGATACAAGGTTCAGGAATGGCGGTCATGAAAAATGGAGGGTGAAGGTATTGCAGTGGATGAGGCGTTAGCTGGGTGGTGAATTCTCTGAATGACTTCTCTTGAACATATCGGTGAAACTGATATGGATTGGTACCGTTAACCCCAAAATATGGATGGTATGGAGGACCAATGGTGATATGACCGGTGAACGAAATAACCCAACCTGACTCAATCATGGCGATGGAGTGAAAGTGTCATGTTCAAGAGTGACCTGCTACCAATAAAGTTCTTCAAGTTTTCTTCCCTTTTTCCCCAGTCATTGCTGACCAGTACCTGTTTATTTTTGTCAAGCTTGAGGAGGATAACATATGCTTGTTCTATAATTTTCCCTTTGGGCAAACCTGTTGCTATGTTTTAGCGAGCCTAGCGACAATGAAACTCGTTCTTGTCTGGGTGGACAAGTTTGTCGCTATTGTTTTAACAAGTTTAACCACAAGGATAACTTGGTCCTTTTCATATTTAGAGAGTTTGAAAAGGGACGAAAAGGAAACTCCACCAATCCTTTTTCGTAGCATAATCCCTTAAGTCCGAAAAAGTATAAAATGATACGAAAGGGATTGTCTTCGATCACTTTAGCGAGCCGAAAAGGACAAGTGCTCGATATTTTTGTGGGATAATCCCTCAGGTCCAAAAAGATTAAAATGTATAGGAGGGATGGTGCTTCCCCTTACTTTAACGAGCTAGAAAGGCCAATAGATCGATGATATTTTCATATTTAACAAGTCTAAAAAGAGTTTAAAAGAGACTCGGTTTTTATTGACGAGTGGTGTTTTAGGGTAGCAACTGGTTCCTGGAAAGCATGGAACTTCTCAAAACATGGTGATGTGAAGAGGGTGGCTAACAGAACCACTCCTCACAGCGGTTCCTCAAAAAGATAAACAATCAAGTGGAAGCGTATGATCGACCAAAAGAATGGAGGTGATGGTAGGAACACAACCAAGGTTCAAAAGGTAGATAACAGGGCAATCACAAAGGTTATTTACCGAGGGTGGATTCATTTTTTAATGAGCCTGAATTGGGAGAAACTATGCTCAGTGGCAGGTTTATTTTTTAACGAGCTTGAACCTTGCAGAAACATTGCTCATGATAGTGGTCAAAGATGTTCAATTCACCTTTTAACATGTTAGATTCTTTCAACGGTCGTACAACCTGCTTAATTTCTCCATCAAATTGATTAGAAATACATATATATGCCTGAAAAATGAATTAAAAACTAACATTTTACTTGAAGTACGTGAATAATAACATAAAAAGTAGTTTTACCTCTCATTTTTACCATTTCATTTCGAATTTGGGATTTTGGAGCTCTAGAGTGGTTTTTCCCCTCAAACTTTACCAGCTAATTTCAGGAGATCCGATGGACTATTATCCGCGCCGTCAGGACCAGGTAGGAGCTAACCTTGAGCTCTTCATTTTCATTCCATCCTTCTTTGATTTTGAGCAAGTTTTTCCCTTCTTCTGGGCCCCTGGGGTTTGAAGAACTCATTCTCCATCCATAGCACCTGTTCTACATTGAAAAGTGCGATGCATTGGACACTGACCAGTCAGTATGCATCTCACCTTGCTCACAGGCGGGGTGCGATGGGTGCAGAAGGGAAACTTTAGACAGTGATTTTTCATGAAATTTTGCCTGTTTTTGCTCAAATCAGGATCCTAATTCATCTTTTATCTGTGTTTAAGAGATTTATCGAATCAAGATGGTCATCACATGGTGTGAACGGGAACATGAAGAAGAGGACATGATTTCCTTACATGATCAGGTCACAGTTACTGCATTACGAAACTGTGGTTTACTCAAATTCTTCCGTATATCCAGCGTGAGGCAACAAATCAGTTTGTTGCAGTATTTTCTCGATGCATGGGATCCAGTCAACCAGGTATTCCAGATTAGAGGCAAATCCATTCCATTGACAGTCGAGGATATTTACGTTTTGACGATGTTATCGAGGTGTGGTGCCCCTCTCTCACTATCAAGATCTGCCCGTGGGGGTGAATCTGTGAGGGATTATATTCGCTAGTTTTGTAGAGATGGATCTCAGCCCAACAGGGATGGCAAGATCAATATCCGAGATGTCATTTATCAGCCATTGAGGACCATTTTATTCACCTTTACTAGATTGGTTGGTAGCACGGCTCTTCATTTGGCAAACAAATCTTATATGCAGTATGCCCTGGAATGCCTGGAACTAAAGGTATTCAACTGGTGTGAGGCAGTACTTCCGGTCATAAAAGAATAGCTCTCCAAGGTAAAGAATGGAAGATCCAAGAACTTTGGCTACGGTTCCATTTTGACTACTTTTGCCTTGGAGAGGATTTCACTGATGCAGCCTCAGTACATTTCACTATGATTGTCGGCACCGAGGGAACCACTGATGCAGAGATGGGTTGATCTCATGGCCAGATATGCTAGTCATTCACAGATTTCTTTCTCTGATGCCTTCTTTGAGTGGTTCGACCATCAGGAGATGGTCTTTTCGGAGTATCCATACATTGGGATGGATTTTCGAGGCGACCCAGATTTGGCGTTACTGGCTGGCAAGCGGTGGAGTGTTATGGGTAAAATGATTTGACCATATCTTTGTTTATCAGTTTTATAATGTTTTCGTGTTTTTAAATGTTATCAAGACTAATCAAACTCATATATTTGTGCAGATGTTGGGCCAATGCGACCAATAGCACGCCCAAGGGCAGCATTTGACATTCCAGTAGGAGAGGCTGTAGGGAGGGTTGTCCTTTGCGATCTGTACATATTGAAGACCCTGGCAGTGTTGTAGGATCAGATCGAGGGTCTTACTCTTGGTATTTAGGATGTGAGGATCGATGAGTTACCTCTGAGATTACAACAACATACTACTAGTGTGTCAAGTTGATGGACTAGGCTCTTGCATATGATCGCACAGGCGGTGACATGTTATCACCAACACCATTAGTCTAGGGTTCTTTTCTGCATTAATTTTTGAGTTTCTTGGTCATATGACCAATTTTTTCTTGGACACAGAACATTTTGTAAAAACTATAAATAGTTATATATTTTTGATTTTCGGAGTTTCAATTTGGTTAAGTTACGTAATCCTGATGCAAAGGTTAATGTGACATGCTTTTATTTACAAATGCTGCAAATGTCTATCTAACACATAATTTGCTAATGAATCTCTTAATGTGTTTAAGTTTCTGGAAATGTGTTGATATTGAATGGAATCAAACTGCCTTTCCAAAATCCTGACACTTAGGAACATACGATAGATAGCTGGGTTCCGAACGGAATAGATGCCAGTAAGTTATAGGATGACAAGTTGCAAATCAAGCCTGACAACAAGTCGGCATATACCATGTGAAATGGCATCAGAGAGAAGCTCCATCAACCAATACATATCCCCCTGAAACTCACTAACTCGCCACTTGGAGCAAAACTGGCCCAGGTTGTAGAAGATAGGTTTTGCATACTACAACTAGCTCCGTCGGCGTACCCAACGAATGTTTCCAAAAAGTCTGACATCTACAATAAATGAAAAGTGGATTACCTAACCAAAATGACAACTCTTAGTGAAAACAAAAATTTAACAAAAGCATATCTATAAAGAGATTACTACACTTAATCAAGCATAGTAACGCTTAAGATACAACCCGTTTCGGGGTTGTTACAGTGGAATCCCATCGTAATATACCAGATCGTAGGCTCCTTTTGCCAATACTCATTTAACAATGTAGAGGCCCATCCATAATGGTTCAAACTTACTTGCTCCCAATTTGTCAGTCTAGATTGTACAGCAAGACCAGGTCACCTTCTGAGAAGACACGAGGCTTGACATTTTTGTCAAATTGCATCTTGACACGTTTCTTATGAGCTCCGTTAGCCAACGCGGTGTCAGGATAGGTTTCATCCAAGTGGATTAGTTCCAAGAAACGAGCCTCTTCTTCTGAAGTTTCAAGAAGTAGATCGATTGTGAGCTTGAGAGATGAAATTTTGCATTGAATCGGTAAGACAACTTCCAGACCATACACCAACTGAAAGGGCGTAAATCCAGTCACATTTCTTACCGATGTCCTATATGCCCACAGAGCTAAGTACATAATTAAATGCCAATTCCATTTGTGGACTCCAATCATCCTTTGCAGCATGTGCTTCAGGACTTTGTTGATGGCCTTAACTTGTCCGTTAGCCTGCGGATAATATGGAGTAGAACTGTCATGGGACAGTCCTAATTTGGCAGTCAATTAAACTATCATGTGATTGTGAAAGTGTGATCCATGATCTGTGACTATAGCCTGTGGGACACCAAATCTAGAGACTACATGATTGAAAAAGAAAAGAGCAACCGTTTCACCGTTGTTGTTTAATGTAGGCATCGCCTCGGCCCATTTTGTAAGTCGACAGTGAATACGATATACCCATGCCCCTAGCCGAGGTGGGGTTACATGTCATGAAATCTATGCCCCATTTAGCGAATGGCCCAACAACAACTACTGGATGCAGCGGTGCAGAAGCTAATCTAGTTTTGCGGTCGAAAATCTAACAAGCATGGAAACTTCTGACTGCAATTATGCAATCATTGAATATTGTGGGCTAGAAGTAACCAGCTCGTAAGATCTTTTGTGCAGTAGTGTAACTAGATAAATGCCCCCCACACGCACATGAATGATAGTCATTTAGGACTTTTTCGGCCTCCTCATGCGTGAGGCAACTTCACAGAACTGTATCGACACCATGATGGTAAAGTGTATCACCGACGATCATGTAGTCTTTAGCTTGGTATCGAATACGTTGCTGTTCAGAGCGAGAGGTGTTAGGCCTAAAGGTTTGGGTTTGGAGATAGATCAGTATATCTCCGTACCACGGATCGCTTGACGATATCAAAAGCAGAGTTTCATCCAAGATTGATGCTTTAGATGTTGAATCATTGGATGATGATGGGAGGTCACAAAGTAACTCCGCGAAGACCAGAGATTTCTTTGATTTGGATTTGGTGAATTCCATATCAAACTCTTGCAAAGTGGCTATCCATTTGGAATATTTTCCCCCTAGCAATTGACGCGACAGAATGTAGGTCATAGAGTTGCAATCTGACAAAATGGTAGTTTTACGAAAGAGTATATAGTGTCGAAATCTCTGTACTGCTTGAACAACTGCTAGAGCCAGTTTTTCAACATAGGAGTACTTGCTTTCTATATCATTTAAGTTGCGGCTTAAATAATACACCGGATGTTCTATTCCATTGTCTTCTTGTACTAAAACCATGGAGATGGTTGCATCTGTAGCAGTGAGATATAGGTTAAAGTCTTTTTGATGATCAGGAGCATACATTAATGATGATTTTACTAGGGAATCTTTTAAAGCATCAAAGGAAGCTTGCGCGACCTGATCCCAGTTGAAGGGTACTTCTTTTTTCAAAAGACATGTATAACCTTTAGCAAGTTCGGCGTAATTTGGAATGAACCTCCTTAGAAAGTTTGCTTTCCCTTGGAGTTTCTGAATCTAAAGCAAATTTGAAGGTGGAGGCATGTCAATAATTGCCTGAACCTTACATGGGTCGAGTCGAATTCTATCTTTAGAAACTACGAAACCAAGTAATTGACCAGAACCAACACAAAACACACACTTTGTTGGATATAATACTGAGAGGGGGGGGTGAATTAGTATTATTAAAAATTTTCAATATACCATCCAAATTTATACTTCAACTTATTCTTCAGATATTGATGATTAACTTATGCATAATAATGAACAAGAACATGAAAAATAGATAGTCACACCATAGAACACCAGATATAAGGTGGAAACCCAATGTGGGTGAAAACCACCTGCTGCAATATGTCTCTATCTTCTTTCAATTAGAAACTTCTTTTACAATGATTTTGTACTGGTGCAGTCCTTTACCAGTACGCAGGCTACAACCTGCAGAGAGCCACAACTCTCTCTAGTTTTCCGGTTTCTCCTGGAAGGGAGCTACAACCCCCTACTTCTTTTCATTCAAGGACCACTTTTCATTAATTTTAAGACTGGATCCAAGAACATCAAATAAACATCAAGTACATGTGAATCAACCAATCTCCTTATACAATCAAACCAATGAGCCACCCGAACTTCTCATAATGTTGTAAACAGAAAACCAACACCAGTATCCTAAATCCAGAACACAACAACAAATAGAAAGCAGGCAGCCAACAAATATTTCAAAACAGGTCCGCAACTTCACCAATATAAACCTGCGGATACCCGCACTTCACCTTCAACTGTTTTGCGTATACCCGCACTTCGTCCTCTTTTGTACTGCGTACCCCGCACTGTGCCTTTAGCTACTCTGCGTACACCCGCACTGTGACTTCCTTTGTACTGCGTACCCCGCACTGCGCCTTTAGCTGCTTTGCGTATACCCACACTGCGCCTTCTTCTGTATTGCGTACCCCGCACTGCGCCTTTAGCTGTGCTGCGTATACCCGCACTGTGCCTTCTTCTGTACTGCGTACCCCGCACTGTGCCTTTAGCTGCTCTGCGTATGCCCGCACTGTGACTTCCTCTGTACTGCGTACCCCACACTGCGCCTTTAGCTGCGCTGCGTATACCCGCACTGCGCCTTCTTCTGTACTACGTACCCCCGCACTCTCGCTTTAGATCGCCTGCGAGCCTCTGATTAGGGCCAAATTAACAGTCCTCCAATGTACTACAGACAGTCAGAACCACAGATCTGATCATGCGCCCGAGAGATCAGGACTTGGCAAAGATTCGCCTTCAAATTTTCACCTTGATTTAGATCTAGCTTTTAAAACTGATAACCCAAAATTCAGATCTTAAGATATTCAACTTTCAAAGATACATTAGCCAAGTGATCTCCTTCCCTATTTATAGTCAAGCCCTTATTCACACCATGGGACAAAACCATCAATAACCAATACAAGGGATCCAAACCGGGGCTAAATTAGATCCTATACCACGGGCCAAAACCATAGAATCAAGAACGGCGGGCTAAATACCACGGGCCAAACATAAGAAACCCCACGTGAGCGCGCTTCTCTGCCTTGAAGTGAGTGAACTGGGGGTCCGCACCTCATGAACGGGTAACCTGCGGGTATGAACGCACTTCCTAGCCGGCGTACTTGCGGCTCCGCACCTTTTGAACCATTCACCTGCGTACCTCTTAATTTCTAACATTTTGAGAGCCTGAAAAGAGCATTGCCACTTGAGTGAGTTGCCATCAAGTACAACACCTGTAACATAGAGCCATACCATAATCATAATGCCAACAATCTCCCCCTTTGGACTTGATGGCAACCTCAACATCCTCAACGTCATTCTCCCCCTTTGACATCAAGGGCAAAGGGTTATGCTCCCCCTAAGAACATGCTCCCCCTGACTATAAACCAGATCTGCAAAGAAGCACCATAATCCGCCAAACACCATGAAAGAGATAGAGACATATTGCAGCAATATTCAGACCAACATCCATGATCTCCTTCTGTACTTCCTCCATAATGCCAACAATGCATTATATGCTCCCCCTGAACCTGTGCAATTTGATCTTCGACCAATCCGCAACCCAACATATGTACGCATATACCCCAAATGAACCTTGCGTACAACCAAAAATCAGAGGAGATTCAATCAACAAGATGATGCATCAACAACCCCCAGCTTTTGCCTGAGGTATTCAAAGGTCTCCCTGGGCAATGGTTTGGTGAGTATATCAGCAACTTGTTCCTTAGAAGGAACATACTCCAACTTGACCTTTTGTTCAAGTACTTGTTCCCGGAGAAAATGATACTTGATCGGTATGTGCTTGGTCTTTGAATGCATGACTGGGTTCTTTGAAATGCTGGTTGCACTTGTATTATCACATAAGATGGAGATGGGTGGTATACAAGTGATTTGAAAATCCTGCAAGGTTTGCATCATCCAAAGGAGTTGAGTGCAGCAAGATGCAACAGCAACATATTCCGCTTCAGCTGTAGACAAGGCAATCGAACTCTGTTTCTTGCTGAACCAAGATACTAATCTGGAACCCATAAAGAATGCACCACCACTTGTGCTCTTCCTGTCATCCACGCTTCCGGCCCAATCTGCATCTGTATAAGCATGAAGTGTGAGATCTGTATCTCTAGGATACCATAAGCCATAATTTTGAGTCCCTTGAAGATATTTGAAAATTCTCTTCACTGCCTGAAGATGAGTTTCCTTTGGATTTGCTTGAAATCTTCCAACTATTCCCACTGCATGCATGATGTCTGGTCGGGTACCTGTCAAATAAAGTAGACTTCCAATCATAGACCTGTAGGTTGGTTGATGCACTGTTGTTGATTCATCATTTGCACTGAGGCTACATCCTGTGACCATGGGTGTACATATTGGTTTTGCATCTTTCATGCCATATTTCTTCAAAATCTGCTTGAGATACTTGGTTTGGGACAAGAAGATTCCTCCTTCCTTTTGTTGGATTTTCAAACCAAGAAAATATGTCAATTCTCCAAGCAAGGACATTTCAAATTCTTTCTGCATCACTGAGGCAAAGCTTTGACTCATAGATTCTTCATTGTGCTTTTGCTCATTCCTTCTTGCTGCATCAAGATAATTCTTTGAGGTGGATGCTTGAGATGTTTCTCCATTATATCCCAGACCTGTCTTCTTTAGTGGAGAACGCTGTACATTGATGATCTCATCTAGAGTTTCAGATCCTTTGACAAACTTAAGATTAATAGCCTTTGTTTTCTCAATTTCTTTTCTAAGGCCAACAATTTCACATTCTAACTTTTCAAGAAGTTTTTCTTTTTCATCAATTTGAAATTGTAGGGTATCAATTATCACATTATTTTCTTCTATACATGTCTTGAGTCTAGAAATCTCTTCATAAAAGCTATCCACATCTATAGCATCCATGTAATCATCATCTTCAAATGCCATTAAAATTTTATAGTCATTACTTCGTTCATCTTCATCACTATTTGATAGACCATCACTGTCTTCATGAGTGTAGTAGCTTTTCTTATTTGCATTCTGTTTCTTGTTCCATCTAGCAGGTTCCTTTCCTTTATCAATATTATCCTTATGAGGACATTTGGCAGCATAATGACCTACTCTTCCACAAGGAAAACATTTAAAAGGTAACTTACCTCTAAACCTTCCAGTACCCTGTTGAAGATTTCTGACAAAATTTGATTCTTCTTCTTCTTCTGGCACGTGACTTGCTTCATAGTAGTCTCCTTTGTCTGAAGCCTTAAAGGCAGCTTCTCTCCTGTCTGATGGACCTCCTTTTCTCATTTCATAGGCAGTTAGAATTCCGTGTAGCTGAGACATAGTAAGAGTTCGTAGATTATCCTTTTCTTCTATTGCAGACACTTTAGATTCAAACTTGGGGGACAATGATCTTAGAACTTTTTCAACCACAATAGCCTCTTTTATTTCTTCACCCAAGTTTTTCATGCAATTAATAATCTCGTCTACCCGAAGGAAATAGTTAGCCACACTTTCATCATTATACATTATGAGATTCTCATACTGAATCCTGAGGGTTTGAAGTTTAGCACGCTTTACCTGTTCATCTCCTTCGTAGCTCAAGACAATCTTGTCCCATATTTCTTTTGCAGATTTATATTGCATAACTTTCATGAATTCTGTTTGAGATAAGCATCCCAGCAGAGTATTGACTGCTTTAGCATTTGTTTCATATTTCTTCTTCTCGGCCGGATCTGTAGGAGTAGCTGAAGGAAAAGTGTAGCCTGTATCTATGATATCCCAAACTTCTGTACCAAGAGATTGAAGATAGGTAGTAACTCTTACCTTCCAATAATTGAAGTTTGTCCCATCAAAAATTGGTGGCCTGATTGATGCTTCCCTCTCGTAGTTGCTCATGATGAATGATCTTCCTTCAAGCGATCAAGTTTCTCTGAAGGACCTGCTCTGATACCAATTGTTGGATATAATACTGAGAGGGGGGGGGGGGGTGAATCAGTATTATTAAAACTTTTCAATATACCATCCAAATTTATACTTCAACTTATTCTTCAGATATTGATGATTAACTTATGCATAATAATGAACAAGAACATGAAAAACAGATAGTCACACCATAGAACACCAGATATAAGGTGGAAACCCAATGTGGGTGAAAACCACCTGCTGCAATATGTCTCTATCTTCTTTCAAATAGAAACTTCTTTTACAATGATTTTGCACTGGTGCAGTCCTTTACCAGTACGCAGGCTACAACCTGCGGAGAGCCACAACTCTCTCTAATTTTCCAGTTTCTCCTGGAAGGGAGCTACAACCCCCTACTTCTTTTCATTCAAGGACCACATTTCATTAATTTTTAGACTGGATCCAAGAACATCAAATAAACATCAAGTACATGTGAATCAACCAATCTCCTTATACAATCAAACCAATGAGCCACCCGAACTTCTCAGAATGCTGTAAACACAAAACCAACACCAATATCCTAAACCCAGAACACAGCAGCAAATAGAAAACAGGCAGCCAACAAATATTTCAAAACAGGTCTGCAACTTCACCAATATAAACCCGCGGATACCCGCACTTCACCTTTAGCTGTTCTGCGTATACCCGCACTTCGTCCTCTTTTGTACTGCGTACCCCGCACTGTTCCTTCAGCTACTCTGCGTACACTCGCACTGTGACTTCCTCTGTACTGCGTACCCCGCACTACGCCTTTAGCTGCTCTGCGTATACCCGCACTGCGCCTTCTTCTATACTGCGTACCCCGCACTGCGCCTTTAGCTGTGCTGCGTATACCCGCACTGTGCCTTCTTCTGTACTGCGTACCCCGCACTGTGCCTTTAGCTGCTCTGCGTATGCCCGCACTGTGACTTCCTCTGTACTGCGTACCCCACACTGCGCCTTTAGCTGCGCTGCGTATACCCGCACTGCGCCTTCTTCTGTACTACGTACCCCCGCACTCTCGCTTTAGATCGCCTGCGAGCCTCTGATTAGGGCCAAATTAACAGTCCTCCAATGTACTACAGACAGTCAGAACCACAGATCTGATCATGCGCCCGAGAGATCAGGACTTGGCAAAGATTCGCCTTCAAATTTTCACCTTGATTTAGATCTAGCTTTTAAAACTGATAACCCAAAATTCAGATCTTAAGATATTCAACTTTCAAAGATACATTAGCCAAGTGATCTCCTTCCCTATTTATAGTCAAGCCCTTATTCACACCATGGGACAAAACCATCAATAACCAATACAAGGGATCCAAACCGGGGCTAAATTAGATCCTATACCACGGGCCAAAACCATAGAATCAAGAACGGCGGGCTAAATACCACGGGCCAAACATAAGAAACCCCATGTGAGCGCGCTTCTCTGCCTTGAAGTGAGTGAACTGGGGGTCCGCACCTCATGAACGGGTAACCTGCGGGTATGAACGCACTTCCTGGCCGGCGTACCTGCGGGTTCGCACCTTTTGAACCATTCACCTGCGTACCTCTTAATTTCTAACATTTTGAGAGCCTGAAAAGAGCATTGCCACTTGAGTGAGTTGCCATCAAGTACAACACCTGTAACATAGAGCCATACCAGAATTATAATGCCAACACACTTGTGTAGATTGAGTCATATCTTGTAGTGTTGGCAACGTAGAAATATGGCTCTCAAATGTTGCAGATGATCAGTCCGCTTTCGCGAATGAGTCGGTAGATCATCGAATATGGTTGAATGATGTGCTTGATGTCATTTCCCTCTGAAAAGTTGTCGCTGTGTTCTTCAAATCAAAAGGTAGTTTACGGTACGCGAATATGCCCCACGGACATATAAATGCAGCCTTCGACTGGTCCTGTGGGCAGATATTGATTTGGTTGTACCCAAAAAATCCATCCATGAATGAAAATATTTCGCATCCGGCACATTCATCAGTTACCTGGTCGATGAAGGGTGTGGGGTAGTTGTCCTTTGGACATGCTTGATTTACATCCCTATAACCAATGCACACTCTAATCGTTCCTTGCTTTTTCATCACAGGAACAATATTTGATACCCAATCAGTATAGGAACAGGATAAATGAAACCAGCATGTAAAAATTTTTCAACTTCTGCCTTAATGGCAGTGGCTTTCTTTGGGTGAATTGGTCGAAGCCGTTGTCGTACTGGTTTGACATCTGGATACATCTTGATTTCAAGTTCAATGATACTTGAGTCAATGCCTAGCATTTCTTCATATGACCATGCAAAGACATCTCTGAATTAGCGAAAGAGAGCGCAGTATATTTCCAGTTCTAAAGGAGAACAAAATTTGCCAACATGAATATTCTCTACAACATTAGGTTTGGTCGAGATATTAATGGCAATCGTTTCCTCAATATTGGATAGATTTCACTCTGAATCCACTGTATTTGATAGAAAATCAAAAACTGAAAGATGATTAAGGTCACTAGAATAATCTTCATTGTTATCTTGAAGGTGGGAATGATGGTGGTAATCTTCCCATGGCGCCTCTCCTATCATCATCAACTGAATGATTCCTTCGTTTGTAGAATGCATATGAGACCAAGGATTGGAAGAGGTGCCATACTCTAGAGACTTGTCTATCCAAACACTCAATGATTGTTGATTTGGGTTTTCCGCCCAGGCCCAGAAAATTGATTGCTACAAAATTTCTATGGGGCTTGGGGGCAACACCTCATGATGATCCATACTATCAAAATGGTCAGAGTTCTTCTTAATCTTTGATGATGTAGAAGATATCATATGACAGGTTTCCACTGTGGCCACTTCTACCAGATTACTTGGAGGCAGGAGGGAAAAAGTACCCATTAAGGCGGGGTCTTTTAGGAGACCTACTCCGACATTTTGAAGTGATTGAGAGCTTCCATGGATCATTGGAATGCTTCCAGTAACTTGTGAACTGTTGGGGAAAAAGGTTAGTTGGTCAATGATTGTAATTCCGCCTTGGAAGGGAAATGAAATCTTTCTAAAATATGTTGACACAACAATAGCCATAGCATAATTCCAGTGCCTTCCCAATAAGATATTGTAGTCAAGGTTTCCATCGATGACCTCGACTTCAATTTCTATTGTCTTGCCCCCCAGTTCGACCTACAAGTTACTTAATATCCCATACGGCGTGTATGTTCTTCCATCAAACGCTTTTAATGTCGTTGATGATCGTGACAAGGGTGGTGAGCCTAAAGTTTTCCAGCAACTCATTAACATAATACAGGTAGATTCCCCCTCATCAATGATTGTTCGATGAATAGTTTTGTTGATGGTTTTTACTTGTATAAGGAAAGCGAGTTGGGCCGGTATCTGAGGTTCATATCCTTTATGGTTAAAGGCCACAAGATTGGAATCTGCTGGGTCAATCCCACCTATTGCTGATAACAAAACCTGCTTTTGGGAGGGGCAATTCTGCAGTACTTCAAGTGTCGACATAGCGAATGGCTATTGGGCCAGATCCTCCACTATATTATAATTCTGTGCTGCTCAAGCACGAGGATTAAACATCGATTTATGTACTACTCCCTTTGGCGGCTTTATAGTTAATTCAGGAATGATGGGCGAAACAACTTCTGGAAAAGTTTTTGTCGAACTACTGGGTTGATCTGTAGCCTTGTTGTTCGATGACTGTGGATTCCCATAATATTTATTCCTTGTTGATATCAAAGCATAATTTTGTTGTTTTGAGATGGATAACATAAGCACTTGGGATGGGGAAGCATGATCAATAGCAACCAGATTCTGGGTTTGGAAATGGATCAGTCAATACTACTGAGGTACTTGAAGTTTTTAAAAAGTTCATGACCTCAGCTCGATGTGGACAATCTCTCGTATAATGGTCCTCATTACATATGAAACATGGCTGATTAGGTTTCTTTTGCCCAGTAGGGTTTCCAGAAGGTTTCTCAGGAGTTGAATCTTCCTGTTTCTTCTTTTTGTTTTTCCCTTTCTTCTTGCCCCCTGGTTGCTTTGGTTCTTTTCCCTTGTCAGATGACACGACATTAACCTTTGAGGCAAGAAGTTTGTCATTTGATTTTTTACTAGAAACTACAAGGGCTTTACCAGATGGAGCCTTTGCAGTTTGCGTACTTGAGGTACCAATCACGCCATCACTAGCATGAGAGTCCCTGTTTGATTTAGGAGGGGGAGGAACAGAAAATTCTGGTCTAGGAGCGTCAGGAATTTTGTCGTAGAGCGTGCTGGACTGAGTATAGATCAAGTCTAAATATAGTGCACGAGCAATGACTTTCTCTTTAGTGAAAACTCCTCCCTTCGCCACATCTTCAATAATAGAAGGTAATAATGACTTAATAAACCACTCAGCTAGAAGCTGATCAGGAACATACGTCATTACCATTTGATGATGATGTCGCCACTCATGAATATGATCAGATATATGGGTGGCTGTTGTTTGTTTAAAGTTGGTAAGGAGTTCCATTCCCATTTCATACCTTATGGTAACTAAAAGTGGGTTAAAAGAGGAGTGGCAAGGGCACTGAAGTTATCAAATGAAGCTCTAGGCAATTCAATGTACCATTTCGCTGTTGGACCAGTTAGTGTTCACTGAAAAAGGTGAATCCTAATTGAATCATCATTGAGGGTGTTAGATGAATACCACGAATGAAAAGGGAAATTTATGAGGAATCGCTGGCCACCAAGGGGCGTACGCAATTGGATCATTTATTAGTCGGTTCAAATCTAGTAATTCTAGAGTTGCTAGAAAAGGCAACTGTTGATTCAGGTTTGGTGAAACATACCCAGGATAAGATGGGATTGCCTAAGTAGTAGGTCTTTGCATACCAGCATAATGTATCTGATGTTGATAACTTTGATAAGGTCAATGGGCATAACCATTATAGTATGGTTGTTGTTAACCGTTTTGAAAATGTGATTGCCCATTACCTACAAAGCCTTGTTGCTCAGGTCCTTGGTAAGCTTGCTGGAATTGCGGTTGTTGATATTGTACTAGCCATGGTTGTTGGACCATTTGCTGTTTCCCAATACTCAATGATTGACCAAGATGTGGAGTGATAGTACCCGTTTGAGCCTGAGTCGTTCCAATTAAGGAAGCACTAATCTGAGGTTGTGATTGAGCCATAGAGACAAGAGGTTGTTGTATTGCAACCTGAAAGACTTGAGGTTGACACACAACAGGCAGTGCTTATACTTGTGGCACAGTCACAATACCAGGTGTAATGGTAATATTCGACACAGGTTGGGCTGGTTTCATTGAATATACAACCCTTGGTTGTTGAGGAAATATTGGTACCCAACCACTAGATGTAACTCCAGTCTGACCTGAATTTTGTTGTGAGCTCTCATATGGTTGTTCTCTAGGAGGGAACAATGAAAAATCATACTGCCCCCCATATGGTGGCAATCTAGTGCTCAAAGGATAGATCAGTCTTTGAAGACTGGGCTGCCCAAATTGAAACTGGTATGCAGGATCAATTTGCTGAGTTTCAACATTAGAAATGCCAGATACGATCCTGGATGAACAAATAGGAATAGAACATGTCGTCGAAACAGTCCCTGGGTGGACTCCATCTAGTGATTGATAACTAATTTGGACAGATGGTATACCAGCAAACATCGTAGGAGTGGTAGCAGGAAGTTCTGTTGTGGCTGTATCAGATGACACAGTCCTAGATGTTGATGGTTGCTCAGACATATTTAGTCTATCCAAAAGATTTCCTAGCGATTCGACAAGAACTTGCAATGAAGGATGATTGAAGAACTATCTTCAGGAATGGAAGGATATAAGTGGATCCCAGTTCCAAAATGTAGTGGGGTACAGGATGGAAGATCCTCTACCACCTCTTCTATAGCAATCAGTCCAGGTGGAAGAGGTAGATCATTAGGTCCGTAAAATATTTCCGGAGCCGAAGAAGGTATAGCTTCTGCAGTGACAGATACTGGAGGGGTGACACCTTCTGAATTCTGGAACTCAAGTTCTAGATGTTCAGGTAAGTTAACTTCATTTTCTGGATCAGCCCTAGATGGAGCTGTTTCAGGTACAGAAGTGTCTACTGTCACACTAGGATCAGTTCTAATGTCCTCTTGTAACTGCGGAACTTCTTCAGTAAAGGTAGATGTACCAAAAATGATCGGAGTAACTGTAGTCTCTGATGATGTTGAAACACAAGTTTCAAATAAACCAGGAGAATTGGACTCAGTCAAATGAGACCGTTTTGCCTGGAATGGTTTCATCTCCGAAGTCAAAGACGATTGACTCGCTAGTCTCCGCAAACGACGGGGTTTTGATTGACTTTCTTCCACGATTGTGGATTACTTGATCAACTCAAAATTAAAAGGGGGAAAATGTTATTCTGAATTAAATAAATTTTAATGACGCTTTGACACAACTGATGAGCCCCAATTTTTGGTATAATTTGGGCTCATTTGGCCTACTTGCTTTGCTCAAACCATTCACTTTTTACTGCTTATGCATGCATTTCTTAGTTTATTCGTGTTGTTTGTAGGAAGAAGGGTAGACATTTTATCTACGTGACTAATGCATTATGATTTCAGGTTTTTGACATTAAAAGGGAGAAAAAGACAACGAAAAAGGAGACAAGGAGACAATGAGGTGGCACTGCTGGTTTTTAGGAGAGGATGTCCACAGTCTTGGGACCCTCCTCGTGATTCCCACCATAGCTCCGAGCTCTAATCCATCTCCCCACCGAGCTTAGAAGCAGCCAGCTGTTCTACAGGAACAGCAGTTATAACTGTTCTACAGGAACAACAATTATGACTGTCCTACAGGATCAGCAAGTTAAACTTCAGTTGGACAGCCGAGCTCCTAAAATCAAGGACACCTGTTGGATGATCGTTTTTGCATAAGTATGGAGGCCGTGGCCTTTGATAGGTTGTTGAAACTTTCGCATTACTATTGTAATTTTTGAGCACAGCTCGGTGTAGTTCTTTTTGTAAGCCAATTTGGCATGACATCAGATTATGAATAAAGAAGGCAGATTTTGATCTAGTTCTGAGTTTTCTCAAGGAGCTATAGCTCTCAGGTTAGGGCCCAACCTGAGAGCAATAGATCTCCTCAGTGGTGTAATGTGTTTGCATTTCGTTCCAGCACTTTGAGTTTGTTTATTTTCACATGCAATTCGAATTCACAGTTTGGTAATTTAGTCATTTTCATGAGCATAGATA
Source organism: Pinus tabuliformis (assembly GCA_031772625.1). Taxonomy (NCBI): domain Eukaryota; kingdom Viridiplantae; phylum Streptophyta; class Pinopsida; order Pinales; family Pinaceae; genus Pinus; species Pinus tabuliformis. Next base: position 1,459,168,612 of record CM062820.1, on the reverse strand, counting down.
GGACTAGTTTATGGTGATTTGCTTTCAGTTGCTTCAGTTTGATAGGAGGATAGATATAATCTCTTGGAGCTCCAGCAAAAAAGGTTGAGAAAGTCTCCACTGCCATCTCTGTTTGGAGATTGGAGTGCAGCCTATACCAGCCACAAAAATATGCAGTTCTTCACTTTATACACTGCAACATAGTCTCGTTTATGATAGAACTTTCCATGCACTTCACTCTTGCACCATACACCTTCATCACCGCTTCATGCACATTCCTCTACATGCTTTATAATGATGTTGATTGAGTTCAGGTAGCTTAGGTTAATGAATTTTCATCTTGGTGACAGTCATAAGCCATTTGTTTCATTTACACTGCTTTTCATCGTTCTATTACCTTCTTCTTCGTCTTGATCACGCATACAACCACACCCTTGACCTCTGCTCCGCTCTATTAGCTTCCAAACTCCTCCACTCCTCACGTAACTTCATCCTTTAGACATTTCGTTGTTATAACCTTCCATCCATCAACCCACTTCATACACTCGTTCTCCATCCTACTTCTCCACTCCTGAGCCATCACCAGCCTTATTCCTACCTTACACATCTCCCCCTACCATTCCATCACTCCACTATCACTTCAAACACCCACGGTAGGTCATCCTGTAGCAATTTGTAGACTTCCTGTAGAAACCCCTGCGGTTCCTGTAGAATCCCCTGCAGACATCCTGTAGGAGGCCACTCACTCGGTTGCTGAGCCTCTGAACGTGAGGAACCTCTGTGGACTGATGCTAAGGATCTCTGGGGACCTCTCCTAGCCTCCCCAACCTTTCCCAAGCTTTCCTTCCTTCCGCATCACATCTGCACAACCAAACCCTAATAAGCACAAAATCACAATCACTCCATCCACTTAAAGAAAAAATACAAAAACATGTCTTTTAAGCTGCAAGTAGATTAGATTAATGCATTTTCACTTATTAGAAGTAATGGCATCATTGGTAGAAGTTTCCTTCACATTCTTTGCATCATAGAGGTTAGACTAGGTAAATTAGGGTTTCCTAGGGTTTCCATGTTTTGATTTGCTTTCAGTTCATTTTTGCCAAGTAGATTAGTCTTCTTTGAGCTAGCTTTCGTCCATCATTGATAAAGCTTCTTCTTTGAGCCTATAGAAGTTGGCTTGAGCCCTATCGGACTTGTGCCAGCTGACCAAGTGACAGCTGCGACAAGAGCTAGTACTTGTGCATACAGCATCGTCGCTTCCAAGTTTGTACGAACTACCGGGTTGATAAAATTAAGAGACAGGAAGCCCCAGGAGTTGTAGCATTATTGCTACAATACTGGAGCTCACCATCTTTTTGGCGCCGTTGCCGGGGAAGCGTCAGAGTATTAGTAATTGTTGCTTTTCTTCTACTTTCTTACTCTTGCCTTCTGCTAGTAGTTTACTTCATTTCCATTCTGCAAAAGTAACATAGACATTTCCTGCTTTCATAGATTAGCATTTCCTGCTTTCATAGACTAGCATTTCCTTTTTGCAATTTCATTTGAGCAAAGTAGATTAGTTCTTTCTTGCTTTCAGTTAATTTTGCATCTTTCATAGATAGTGTAGATCAATCTGTCTCAGTTTTGCAGGTACCAAAAGAAAAGCAAAGCAAAAGCAATCAAAGAGAAAAAAGAAAGTCTTTTCCATTTCATGCCTCGTAGGAACCGAGATAGATCAGGAAAATTCCTACCAAACACCCCCACCACATCACTGAGTCACCCTTCTCTCTTCTTTGGTGACAGTGACCCAGAGGAACCTATAGGTGAACAACCTGAGATATCCAACGACCCTATAGTAGAAGAAGAGTTAGAGACCAATCCATATGAAGCTATGGCTGACAATAGAAGAGAAGATGAGAGAATAGAAGGTGCCTTCCCCATCCGAGAGACCAATGGAGAGATGAAAATGAAAAACATTAGCCCCTCCGCCTTACCTCACTTCCATGGGTTGACCATTGAAGATCCAGATACCTTCCTGTTTGAGTTTGCTGTCCTTTGTAGAACCTATGACTATACTGAAGATGAGCAAAAGTTGAAACTTTTCCCTTCCACTCTCAAGGATGCAGCACTATGTTGGTTCATGGGTTTACCTGGGAATAGTATCACTACTTGGGCTCAGATGCAGCAAGCTTTCAACACCAAGTACCGGGATTACTGTAGGTCCAAGGAAACAAAGGGGGAAATCTTTCGGATGTCCATGGGAAATGATGAGTCCTTAGAGGATTATGAGGAGAGGTTCCAACTAAGCTATAAGCGGGCCAGGTGCACACTTGACCCTGAATCCCTCAAGTTGGTCCTACTTCGAGGAGTCCCTAAATATCTCTTAAATACCCTTCACATGTTAGCTGGGGGGGACATTTACCAACTGCCTTATGAGGACATCAAGACTGTATTTAGAAACCACTCCAGGGCAGCTCGGAAACGAGGTAGAGGAAACCACCTCTCCACTAGTGTCCCTTTCTCCAAACATGAGCTTGCAAACCAATTAGAAGATCTTAAGAGTGAGGTGAGACAAACCATTGCCATGCAGCTTGATACATTCAGGATTCAGCAAAAGAAAGAAGAGGCTGAGAGAGCCTTGGCTGTCTTCTGTCCTAGGTGCACAAGGAGGCACCCTAAGAACGAATGTCCATTGCATTCGGTTGAAGTGTGTTTCGTTTGTGAGGAGGACCATCCCACAAATCAGTGTCCAACCTTACCTGGGTTTAAAGCCATGTACCAAGGGACCGAAGCTCCCACAGAGCCTCTCTATTACCTCAACCAAAGGAGGCCACAAGGATCTAGACCTTATCAGCAGGGGATGCAAGGGGCATCTCAAGCTTATTACAACCCCAACCAGTCAACTCCTATGCCTTCCTGGGGTCCCCTTGCTCATCCTTCATGGTCCATGCCTCCTCCATGGTCTTATCCACCTCAGTACCCCACTCAACCTACTTCTCATCCATATCACTCACATACCCAGCCACAGCCTCAGTGGAATGCACCTCAGTCGGGGTGGAGGCCCCAATACAACACTCCTCCTGCCATTTTGCCTCCACCACCAGTGCAACTTCAACCATTACCTCCTGCTCCTCCAAGGCAACCTCAAATGCCTGCTCAACCGAACCCGAACCCCAACAATAGACAGGCCCAGCAGGTATACACTGGGGAAACCTCATGCCCTACCTATGCTGTGGAGATCCAGGAGATCAATCTTAGATCTGGAAAGACTCTTCCAGATCGCCAGCCTCCTCCCCCAGAGGATGAGGAAGACCATCAGGAGAGTGAACCAAAGCCTATTCCACCCTTTCCTGAGAGGCTAACAGCCACCACACAACCTAACCCAGAAGAAGATGAGATTTTGGGTGAGCTCAAGCAGTTGTGTGTAAAAATCCCACTCCTCCAAGCCATCAAGGATGTGCCAATATATAACAAGTTAGTTAAGGAGAAGTGTTTCAAACACCCAGGCAGACGGAAGAAAGATGCCTCAACTATCAATGTCATAGGACAACTTTCTGACCTTATGCTAGGACAAGTCATCTGCCCAAAGTACCTAGATCCTGGAAGTCATGTAGTAGATGTTCACATCAATGGCACCATTATCCCCCACACCTTGATTGATCTGGGGGCGGCCATCAATGTGATGACCAGGGATACCATGCTTAAACTCAATCTTCAGGGTTCCTTGAGGAAGACCTCGACAGTACTGCAATTAGCAGATCGCTCCACCGTGACTCCCGAAGGGATTGTGGAGGATGTCATGGTCTCCATTGATTCTTGGGAATACCCTGCAGACTTCCTGGTTCTGCAACCAAAGGCCAAGCTTACTGGATATCCTCTCATTTTGGGAAGGCCTTGGTTAGCTACTGCAGATGCTTACATAAGTTGTCGGGCAGGAAACATGACCATAAAAAATGGTCCCATGTCCAAGCAGCTAGTCCTATACCCTCCTGCCCAACCTTCTTTAGAGCATGATTTACCACTCTGGTTGGAAGAAGGAGAAGAAGACGAGGTGTACTCAGCACCTCTGTGCACCTTAGATACCACTAGAAGAAACCCCCCAACCGAGGATGACTTGATCGAGAACTTGATCCAAAACCCACCTTCCAGTGCTCTACCCTTAGAGGAATTGGTGGAGAATGCCCAAGCTAACACCTTAGTGGATCTCTGTACAACCAACCCTGTTACTCCCAGAGTCAAGAACGTGGAGTTCGGCCCTGAGAAAGCATTGAAGATCAACTCCTCCCTATCTCCTTCCCAGGAAAAGGAGCTGTGTAGTCTGTTGGCCAACCACCTAGATGCTTTTGCTTGGAGCTATAAGGAGATGAAAGGAGTCCATCCTTCGGTCTGTACTCATCACATATATATCAAAGAGGATTGTAAACCGGTTAGGCAACCGCAGAGGAGAATGAATCCTGCCCTTAAGGACATTGTCAAGGAAGAATTGCAAAAACTGTTGGATGCCGAATTCATCTACCCCATCTCAGATAGTGAATGGGTGTCCCCTCTAGTGTTGGTTCCCAAGAAGAATGGGAAGTGGAGAATCTGTGTGGATTACCGTGAGTTGAACAAAGCTACCAAGAAAGACCATTTCCCTCTACCTTTCATAGATCAAGTGTTGGATGGACTGGCAGGAAAGAAGTTCTTCTCTTTCCTGGATGGGTTTAGCGGGTACAATCAAATCCAAATCAGCCCGGAAGACCAAGATAAGACCACCTTCACTTGCCCTTGGGGTACCTTTGCCTATCGAGTCCTTCCCTTTGGGCTATGCAATGCTCCTGCTACCTTTCAGAGAACTGTCTTGAGCATCTTCTCGGAGCTGGTCCATGATGCAGTGGAAATATACATGGATGACTTTACTCCATATGGGGCCAACTTCCAGGAAGCATTGTCCAACCTGAGGAAAGTCCTAGCCAAATGCATTGAGATGAACCTGTCCCTCAGTCCTGAAAAATGTGAATTCCTGATGACTGAAGGGACCGTGCTAGGCCATACCATTTCTTCCCAAGGATTGCAGGTGGATCCTAACAAAATTGCTCTCATCAAGAGGGTTCCACATCCTCAAAAGGTAAGGGATGTCCGGAGTTTCTTGGGATTAGCAGGATACTACCGAAGATTCATTAAAGATTTCAGCAAGCTAGCCTCGCCATTGTTTGGTCTATTGGCAAAAGATGTGGAGTTTAAATGGACTGACGATTGTCAGAGGGCTTTAAATGAATTGAAGGACAAGTTGGTGTCAGCCCCAATCCTGAGAGGTCCAAACTGGGCCCTACCTTTCCACATCCACACTGATGCCTCGAACAAAGCCATAGGTGCAGCTTTAGGACAAGTTGAGCAGAAACTTCCATATGCCATTTACTTTGTTAGCAAAAACTTGTCCAAAGCTGAGCTGAATTACACTGTAACCGAGAAGGAATTCTTGGCTGTGGTCCATGCATTGAACAAGTTCCGACATTATATTACTGGTTACTAGACCTTTGTACATACTGACCATGCTGCTATTAGATATTTGATGAATAAACCAGATGTGAATGCTCGTATTATTAGATGGTTACTTTTATTGCAGCAGTTTGATCTAACCATTGTTGATAAACCAGGTAGAGAAAATGTTGTTGCTGAATTTTTATCTAGATTGGATTTGTCTGTAGATGAGGATGGAATAGTGGACGATCAGATGCCTGATGAACATCTGTTTTCTATTTCAGTACTCTCTCCATGGTTTGCTGATATAGCAAACTATCTTGTTTCAGCACAGTTCCCTCCACACCTATCTTCAAAAGAGAAGAGCAGAATCATCAGAAAAAGTGCCTCATTCACTTGGATCGGGGGCAATCTGTTCAAGCTTGGCCCCGATCAGATCTTAAGGCGTTGTGTAAGGGAGGAGGAAGTCTTTGATATCCTCCTCACTTGTCATGATGGGCCTTGTGGAGGGCATTTTGCAGCAAAGAGAACTGCCTTCAAGATCCTGCAGGCAGGCTACTATTGGCCCACACTTCATCAAGATGTCAGAAGATATGTCAGTCAGTGTGACCAATGCCAAAGAATGGGGAAACCGACCCAAAGGGATGAGATGCCTCTCCAAACTCAAGTGACTCTTGAGCCATTTGAGAAGTGGGGCATGGACTTTGTGGGTCCAATCAATCCCTCTTCGAGGCAAAGATCCTACATCATTGTGTGTACTGACTACTTGACAAAGTGGGCAGAGACTAAAGCAATCAAAGTAGCAACAGAAGAGAAGGTGGTCGAGTTCTTAAGAGAGAACATCTTCTACAAGTTTGGCTACCCAAGAGAGCTGGTGACCGATCAAGGGAGCCAGTTCACATCCAACTTGGTTGAAGACTTACTAGCTCATCACAAGATCAAGCATAGGACTTCCACTCCCTATCATCCTCAAGCAAATGGGCAGGTGGAAGTCACCAATAGAGCATTAGAAGGGATCTTGACCAAAGTGGTGAGCAGCAGCAGAAAAGATTGGGCAGATCGCCTAGTTGAGGCCACATGGGCCTACAACACCACTTGGAAGACCACCACCGGTTTCACACCATATGAGCTGGTCTATGGGAAGAAAGCTTTGCTGTCCATTGAGTTTGAATACAACACCTTGAGGATGGCAGCTCAGCTGGACCTAGATCTCAGTCATGCACAACAAGAGAGGCTGCTGCAGCTGAATGGCCTGGACGAGCACCGCATGCAGGCCCTCCTTCACTCAGAAGTGGTTCAACTTCAGAGGAAGGTGTGGCATGACCAACATCTCCATGACAAGCAATTTCAGCCGGGAGATTGGGCCTTGTTGTATGACTCCAGGTTCAAAGACTTCAAGGGGAAGTTGAGAACCAGATGGCTGGGACCGTATGTAGTGGAACAGTGCCATGACAATGGATCTGTCCTTATTCGAACCATTGATGAGGAAGCCATTCCCATGCTCGTCAATGGGCATCGATTGAAGATCTACAGGAGACCTCTCTCAAGACAAGAGTTTATCAAAACTATGGAGAAATCTGTATTGGTCATAGAGAAGGGTTCTGCCTCTGCCTCTGGCACACCCTGAAAGAAGATCTGCAAAAAAAAAAAAAAAAAAAAAAAAAAAAAAAAGATCCTTGGGTGAAAACCTCTCTGAGGCGCCCAAGGCAGGTAGTAGGGGTGAAAACCTCATTGAGGCGCTCCTATTGTTTTTTTCAAAAAAAAAAGAGAAAAGGTTGAAAAAGATCCTTGAGTGAAAACCTCTCTGAGGCGCTCAGGGCAGGTAGCAAGAGTGAAAACCTCTTTGGGGCGCCCCTGTTATCTTTCCAAAAAAAAAAAAAAAAAAAAAAAAAAAAACACAATAAGCAAAATATGGTAAAAATTGCAGGTTGCAGATGCTCTATGGAGGAGAGGAAGCCCTTCAACTCACAGCCAAGGGCCCTTATCATGCTGTCAAGGAACCTCATCAGTACCTCCTCCAAGAGCACCCATGTTTTTCAAGGTATGTGCAATTTTATCGTGGTTTGAATCTTCTACAGGAAGCTGCTGTCTTTCTACAGGAAGGCACAGTCTTTCTACAGGAAGGCACAGTTTTTCTACAGGAAAGTGCAGACTTTCTACAGGAAGGCCGAACTTTCTATAGGAAGCTCTGTGTCTACAGGAAACTTCCTGTAGAAGTTTGGGACGGCCAAAAATTTGTTTCAAACGGAGATCTAGCGACTAAGGAATGGGTTGGATGCATGCATGCCACTGTTGGCACCCCTGAACATTGCTGTTACCTTGCTCCACCATCCTCGTCGCCATGCAACCAAGATCCCTGCACCAGCAAACCAGATCAATGAGTTCTCGTGGTAAAGCCATTTGTCAAAGAAAAACAAGCACCGAGAGCTCATACCACATCCATGTCGAGCATCAGAAGCTCCGGGAGCGTGATCAGAAGATTCTATCCATCGTCGTGCAGCATGCACCCAAGGAGGCGAGACTGTTACAAGGCACCCCGCGAGAATCCTGTAACAGTCAAACCTGCATGAGTGGATACCATTCACAGCACCGCCCTCTGCAAACAACACACGGGCGCAGGCAACCAGATCATCCACTCCATCGCCAGAATCCTGTAACCATGAGCCTCCGGGACTGTGTAAGCCGCATGCAGCAGGTAGATCTGCTCCCCGTCGTCCAAAAACCGAAAAATCGTGTGCAGCCGCGCGCAGGTAAGTGTCTCAACCCTTCCTTCCACCAAATCGCATGAGTATTACTTTGATTTGTTTGCATGGCGTAGAAATGAATGGTTGAGCGGCCGTATGGCCAGTTGACTGGCCACGTCGGCTAGTTATGGTATAGTCGGATGCTTGGGTGGCAGCCACGACAAAGAAAATTCGCAGCACGCACGTGAGGATAGTCCCGTCAATCGAGAAACGAGTTTAACCGAAAAGGGCGGCGACAGATCTGTGGGAATGAATGCGGCAGCGAGTGAATATGCAGGCGAATGATGGGTGACGTCGCCCAACGGTCCGGCGGGGACAACTCACCCCCCGCGCCACGAGCTGCGCCGATTCAAAATATAATCGGCTAGATTATGCGCATGTATTCATCAACCTCCACTTCAAAACTCGAGTGGCTCTTCTGATTTCCTCTGCACGTTGATACGCCGAGCTTTCGGCTACCAGAACGCCGGTGAAGCACATCTCGACCGCTGGCCAACTACAGTCCGCCCCGAAGTTTGCACACTGCTCCTACAGGAACAGTTTCTACAGGAACGCAGTCCTACAGGAAGCAGTCTCTACAGGAACGCAGTTCTACAGGAAGGTGAATTCCTCATGTAAGAAAAGGTGGCAAAAAAAAGGTAACCCTGAAACTCCTTCCGCAATTGGCTTTCAAAGGTGGCAAGATCATTATTCACAGTCTGGTCATAAAAATATCGGATTGCTGTGCCTATACTGTCGCTTCTACAGGATAGCAGTATAATTAGACCGTGTTTTGTGAATTGTATGCATGCTCTGCCTAAAATAGACCGAATCTCCTTTGCATTTGTCACCTTTAGTCAAAACCCCCGTGTTCATCATGCCGGGTGGGTTTATAAGACGAGAGCCCACTGATTCAACTAACTTAAGGAGAAACCCCACAGTGGTAGAGCTCTTCACCAGAGCACAATGGATGCCTTTTTGTGATAAGCTGCAGGGCTACGATGATGAGGTAGCCGAGGAATTCTTGCAGGCTTTAAAGCCTAAATCCCAGACACTGGCCACAGTAAGCTTCAGAGGTCTAAGCCTCCAACTCACCCCAGAACATATCAGTCGGATCACAGAACTTCCTATGGGTCTGCCGTGGGATAAAGAAGAGAGAAAGCTGAGTCAGCAGGCAAAGAAGGAATTCTTTCCACCTGAGGAAGAATTCTCGGAGGATAAAAATGGGGTGAGAAGAACGAGCCTATCACCACCTTGGAATGAAGTCAGTTTGCAAATCATGAAATATATTACTTGTGAAGGCCGGTTCAGCATCGTGTATGCATATCACTTTCGGCTACTCACTGAGTTGAGGCACCGAATTGACCTTCCTGTAGAGCAAAAACTGAGCATCCCTCATTATCTCCTGCAGTCCCTAATGGAGTGTGCTACAAAGCTAAGAGAGGGCATACCTGATCAGATAGCCCACCATGGGTTAATAAAATTGCTTGTGGAGGATGCACTGCACTCATATAAAGTTCCCCTCTCCTGGGAGTCATTTAGGAATCTAACACGAGATGGGGACATAAAAATGCTAGTCGAAGATAGTGGCTCCTCCAGCAGTGAAGACAAGGAAGCAGTGGCTGAGGAAAAGAAGGACAAAGAAAAGGGTGGCACACCTATTCTGTCAGCAAGGGAAAAGAGGATGAAGAGCAGAATGGACAAAGCAGAGGTGGCCCACGTCAGCCCAAGTACCTCAACAGCACCTGCACCCAAAGCAAAAAGCAAAACTCAAGCAGACAAGCAAGCGGAAGTGGAGACACCTATCTCTACAGGAAAGCAAACACAAGCTTCTACAGGAAGCCCAAAGATCAGTGAGAAGCAGGCTTCTACAGGAAGCCCAAAAGCAAAGACCAAGGCTTCTACAGGAAGCCCGAAAATCGTTGGAGAACAGGCTTCTACAGGAAGCCCAAAAACGGAGACAAAGGCTTCTACAGGAAGCCCGAAAGTGCAACCACAGGCTTCTACAGGAAGCCCGAAATTGGAAAAAGGGGCTTCTACAAGAGGCCCGAAAGTCATTGAGAAACAGCCTCCTACAGAGAGTCTGAAGACAGAGAAAGAATCTTCTACAGGAGGCCCGGAAGTGGGCAAAGCAGGGTCTTCCACAGGAAGCCCGAAATCTGAAAAGGAGGGGCCCTCTACAAGGAGCTCTGAGAGAGAAAAACGCAAGAAAGAGAAGGCTGGCATTCTCGAAAAGGAGGCAGCAGCGGCACTGGCTGCCCTCAGCACACCTCCAAAACCGAAGGAGAAAAGGGAGAGGGAGACCCCTCTACCATCTGAAGCCAGGAGAAGCAAGAGGATGACCACGGGCAAGCCACAGCCTCCACCCAGCAGCCAAACCACTTCAGGGGACGTCCCTACTTCACCCAGTGCAAGAACCCCCTCTAAAACATCGGCCACCCCCGAAAAGGGGAGCCCAAAAATAACTTCCTGGACACGAAAGATAGGCCAGTCGCCTTCCGAAGCCCGGCTCAAGGAAATAGGAAAGGGGAAGGAAGCATCACCTTCGTCACCACCAGGGGCAGCAAAGGCAGGGCCGCAAAAAACGGGAAAGGAAGAAGCGCCACCCTCGGCAGAAAAGGCAGAACCACCAAAATCAGGGGAGGAAAAGCATGCTCTGGTCTCTAGTTCTCGGCCAAAGACGAGGAGCCAGGGCAAAGTTGCTCAAGGATGAGCAAATAGTTTAGCTGGGGGGTGATGATGAGCCCCAATTTTTGGTATAATTTGGGCTCATTTGGCCTACTTGCTTTGCTCAAACCATTCACTTTTTACTGCTTATGCATGCATTTCTTAGTTTATTCGTGTTGTTTGTAGGAAGAAGGGTAGACATTTTATCTACGTGACTAATGCATTATGATTTCAGGTTTTTGACATTAAAAGGGAGAAAAAGACAACGAAAAAGGAGACAAGGAGACAATGAGGTGGCACTGCTGGTTTTTAGGAGAGGATGTCCACAGTCTTGGGACCCTCCTCGTGATTCCCACCATAGCTCCGAGCTCCAATCCATCTCCCCACCGAGCTTAGAAGCAGCCAGCTGTTCTACAGGAACAACAGTTATAACTGTTCTAGAGGAACAACAATTATGACTGTCCTACAGGATCAGCAAGTTAAACTTCAGTTGGACAGCCGAGCTCCTAAAATCAAGGACACCTGTTGGATGATCGTTTTTGCATAAGTATGGAGGCCATGGCCTTTGATAGGTTGTTGAAACTTTCGCATTACTATTGTAATTTTTGAGCACAGCTCGGTGTAGTTCTTTTTGTAAGCCAATTTGGCATGACATCAAATTATGAATAAAGAAGGCAGATTTTGATCTAGTTCTGAGTTTTCTCAAGGAGCTATAGCTCTCAGGCTAGGGCCCAACCTGAGAGCAATAGATCTCCTCAGTGGTGTAATGTGTTTGCATTTCGTTCCAGCACTTTGAGTTTGTTTATTTTCACATGCAATTCGAATTCACAGTTTGGTAATTTAGTCGTTTTCATGAGCATAGATAGGACTAGTTTATGGTGATTTGCTTTCAGTTGCTTCAGTTTGATAGGAGGATAGATATAATCTCTTGGAGCTCCAGCAAAAAAGGTTGAGAAAGTCTCCACTGCCATCTCTGTTTGGAGATTGGAGTGCAGCCTATACCAGCCACAAAAATATGCAGTTCTTCACTTTATACACTGCAACATAGTCTCGTTTATGATAGAACTTTCCATGCACTTCACTCTTGCACCATACACCTTCATCACCGCTTCATGCACATTCCTCTACACGCTTTATATTGCTGTTGATTGAGTTCAGGTAGCTTAGGTTAATGAATTTTCATCTTGGTGACAGTCATAAGCCATTTGTTTCATTTACACTACTTTTCATCGTTCTATTACCTTCTTCTTCGTCTTGATCACGCATACAACCACACCCTTGACCTCTGCTCCGCTCTGTTAGCTTCAAAACTCCTCCACTCCTCACGTAACTTCATCCTTTAGACATTTCGTTGTTATAACCTTCCATCCATCAACCCACTTCATACACTCGTTCTCCATCCTACTTCTCCACTCCTGAGCCATCACCAGCCTTATTCCTACCTTACACATCTCCCCCTACCATTCCATCACTCCACTATCACTTCAAACACCCACGGTAGGTCATCCTGTAGCAATTTGTAGACTTCCTGTAGAAACCCCTGCGGTTCCTGTAGAATCCCCTGCAGACATCCTGTAGGAGGCCACTCACTCGGTTGCTGAGCCTCTGAACGTGAGGAACCTCTGTGGACTGATGCTAAGGATCTCTGGGGACCTCTCCTAGCCTCCCCAACCTTTCCCAAGCTTTCCTTCCTTCCGCATCACATCTGCACAACCAAACCCTAATAAGCACAAAATCACAATCACTCCATCCACTTAAAGAAAAAATACAAAAACATGTCTTTTAAGCTGCAAGTAGATTAGATTCATGCATTTTCACTTATTAGAAGTAATGGCATCATTGGTAGAAGTTTCCTTCACATTCTTTGCATCATAGAGGTTAGACTAGTTAAATTAGGGTTTCCTAGGGTTTCCATGTTTTGATTTGCTTTCAGTTCATTTTTGCCAAGTAGATTAGTCTTCTTTGAGCTAGCTTTCGTCCATCGTTGATAAAGCTTCTTCTGTGAGCCTATAGAAGTTGGCTTGAGCCCTAGCGGACTTGTGCCAGCTGACCAAGTGACAGCTGCGACAAGAGCTAGTACTTGTGCATACAACACCGTCGCTTCCAAGTTTGTACGAACTACCGGGTTGATAAAATTAAGAGACAGGAAGCCCCAGGAGTTGTAGCATTATTGCTACAATACTGGAGCTCACCAACAACTTTGCTTTTTCATTTTTAAGAGTCGAGAAAAAGCTAAAGATGACTCTCATTGCCTTCAATTTTTAATGAGCCTGAAGTGACAAGTGTTTAGATGGACCTTTTCTTTTAAGGAGTCGAAAAGGAATGAAAGTGACTACTCTAGAAATCTAGATAGAGGAATTACCAAACCACTCGAAAAACTGCAATATACACCTTGGTGGTAAATTAAAGAGAAATTACTAAGGACTTATGAATGATAGTCAATCTTCCCGAATGTTGTGTTCAGTGCATTGCGATCAATAGGGCGGCAGACATAGCTTCCTATGGATAAAGGATATAAGCCTATTATGGTCTCCCAATATATACTCGATGGTACGGGGAGCACTAGTACGTACTAGCACTTGTCGTATCAAAGAGGAGGAATCACCCAACCTTCAATGAAAACGATAGTTACTATATTTTACGATGCCGGAACACATCTCTAGCCTAGACTTCTAGATGTGTCGCGTTAGGTTCCAAAGCGTTGTTATGTTCATTGAGATTTATTTTAGAATTGACCTTATTTAGAAGTTTGTCTTTCAAGGTTCACCACGTGATGTAGATGTAAAATTCCTAAATATGCAATCTAAAATGATAAACAGTCGTTTATTTTTTAGCAATGAAAATCCTAGCTACTAAGGAAAGAAGATTACGATTCTTTCAAACAAAGAGCAAAGAGCACACACTAAATGCACTTTTCCTAAATCATTTTTCACACACAGTCTAAATGCAAATGCAAATGCATGTATTTGTTTTTCATTTCGTTAATGTGAGAATGCCAAAAAGGAAGACTAAGTGTAGATCTAAACTATTTTCTGCAAAGTGACATTTCGATAATTTCTTTTCAAAATGAAAGGAAGACTATATGACACTTTTCGATTTTGAATAGAAAACTGCTTTCGACACTTCAAATATTAACAATTCAAATAAAATACATGAAAAAAAGTACAATCAACTATATAGAGGAGGAAGACTTTACGACACTCTTCTTTTTGACTCAAAATGACAGTTACAACACTTTTTGCATCAAAAGGACAGTTCGATTTAAGCTACTTTTTTACTAAGGATCATAAATGATGGACAAATACATAAAAATATTTACTAATCCTAATCAATGGAGGCTGAAAAGTGTAAAGGAAGGAGGCTTCAACAATGAGATATTGATCATAAGCAGCAAAACAACTAAATAGAGCTGAAAACAAGGAGAAAAACCCAAATTTCAAAGAGAGAAATAGTATTACTCAGTCATCGCACCTATGCTTCTCAGAAATAGGGATGCATCTCACCTGCTACACACAGGAGGTGCGATGCATACTGGTTTCCAGTTACAGACAGTGCGATGGGCCAGGGAGTGAAACTAAGTTGTGTTTTTGCTCAAATTTGCAGCTAAGTTCAGTGATTTAAGCTAAGCTATTGTGAACAGTCAAGAACAAAGTACAGGGGTATGATCTAGGAGGTTATTGAGCTAACACAAGGGTTTTTAGAATGATTGTAAGTCAGATGTTTAGTTCATAAACCAACCCGGAGATTAACTGAAACAACATTCATCTACTTTGCAATTGCATAACAAGAGCAATTTGAAGGCTATCTGGCTAACTTCAGGCTCCGTCTGTAGTCTATAAAGCAAACAACAATAACAAACAAACAAACTATTCACTCCCCAGCGGAGTCGCCATTTTGTTTCCAGGAAAACTAGTGTCTTTTCAATCTGCTAGTCCCACTAAGATTGGTAGCTATCTTAAAAACAAATAATCAAAGCAATTCACGATTTCCTCTATGTATGATAGATAAGAGAGAAGTACAGGACCAACCTGGATCTTCCGTTTGACTCCTTGCTTGATTTCTCTCTCATTTGATAGAGCTTGCAACTCCTCTCCTACTTGTCCCGCTTCAGAGAATACCTATAGAGACAAAGTAACAGAACACCATCAAAGCATCTCGATCTATAATATCATAAACAATGCAAAATCAGAAGTAAATTGAACATACAATTGCATTCACAAATAACAAGATTCACAAATACACAATTGTATGGAGGAAAACTCAAAGAATTTTATTAAAATAGAAGGGAGAATTACAACCCAGTTTTATGATCCAGCATCATCCTCCTAGAATTAAGTCCCTCTTCACCTCATGAAAAGCAAGATCACCCAACAATACAATGTTTCTTCTTAAAGACAAACTATCAGCACTTCCTTACAAATTACAAAATTCCAGCCTCTAGATCTCTCGGATGAGGGATCCATTTATAGATGTTTGTAGAGGTGTGAGTCATCTCTGGGTTTTTGATTAGTGTCATTCCACTTGTAGTTTCTGGTTCCACTTGGAGATTTCATTGATCTCTTACTCATCCCTGGGCGAATTCAGAGAGGCAAGTGTCATTGGAGAAGTTTCTAGAAGATTCTATGAGCATCCACTTAGCAAACTGTCTCAACGATTTTTCCATTCTCACTCATCACACCCCACAGAAAGCCTCTTCAGTATGCATCGCACCTGGCTAGTGTAGGAGCTAGTATGCATCGCACCTTGACCAAGGAGCAGTCAATATGGTCCAGTTTTGGCCAATTCTGAGTGGTTTTTCAGGTGGAACTTCTGGAAAATGATGTAATCAGTTGACCATGATCCTTTAGGGTATGAAAAAACACTTTTAGCAGTCAAAGAGCCCTTGGTTTATTGACATATATGATTGGGGTTGAAGTGCCCAAATATATCTATAACACCATGGAAGGAGCATTGGTATTTGCATGGCACTAGTGATTACGGTATGTGCTAACAAGGAAGACCAAGATTGGATTGAGTTTTGGACATCCATGGAATTGTTGATGCAGACTGGGCTAGAGATCTGGATCAGAGAATATCTACAAGTGGGTATGTATTTAACCTGTTTGGAGGTGCAGTCAGTTGGATGAGCAAGAGACAGTCTGTAGTGGCACTTTCAACTATAGAGGTAGAATACATGGAAGCTACTCACGCAAGCAAGGAAGAAATTTGCTTTCAGAGGTTGTGTTCAAGTATGGGGTTGGTACAACAAGCTATAAGGATAGACCGTGACATCCAAAGTGCAATTTTATTGGAAAAGAACCTTGCTTATCATTCAAATACAAAGCACATTGATGTTTAATATCACTTTGTGAGGGATATGGTTGAGGACAAAAAAATGTTGCTAGTAAAGGTCAATACTTTGAAGAATTTTGCAGATGCATTAAAGAATTCTGTGAGCACTGAGAAGTTTTCTTGGTGTAGAGAAACAATGGGCATTTCAGGGTTAGATAAATGACTAAGCTCTCTCGTGCCCCTTGTGGAAAGAAAACAACAAGTGAAAGAATGTTGGGTGTGTGTTATACTATTTCCACGACTAACCCCATGCATGGGGGGGTCATAGGGGAGGAGATAGTCTCCCCTGTTCATTGTGCCAGGTGCAGCAGGGGGGTCACGGGGGGGGGGCGATAACCCCCTTCTATGGGGTCTGGGGTAGCGCCTCGAGGGAAAAAAAATTGTACCCTATATTAGGTGGGTGGACCTACCCATGGTTTTGTGCGTGGTTTTCACACATGGTTTTGGGCATGATGGTTTTTTTCACATGGTATTTTTTATAGATCCGATCAAGGGAGCTATGCTTATGTTCTAATCCGCTTATGGATGCTCAGGCATGTATATATATGTATTGTAACATTGAAAGGAATATAGTGAAAAATCAATCTAGTAGTCATGGTTTTAGGATCTAGGGGAAAATCTTTGTGTATATCTATTTTATGTTTTATGTTCTCGCCATTTTTTATTTTCTGTTTTTAGAATTCGTATGCAGGTAATTTCTCTACGAGGTTAAAACCTACACCTATCTCATCTTATATCACACATTTTTAATAAAAAACATATTTTGCATACCTAAATGCTTTTAATAAGTCCCCTTCAATAAATGATGCTAAGAATTGAGCTTTCCTAGGATTTTTTACTACTTTTTCCTTTCTCTTACTTGTTTCCAATAGTTGTTGGACAATTGTATCAAGATATTGTTGTTGTTTTGCATCACCTAGTCTGATGTTTGATAAGACTTCTTGATAATTTATTCTTGATGAGGAAATTGAAGTAGAATTTAGAATTTGAGATTCCTTATGGCTAGGAGTTTTAGTCGAGTTTGTCAAGGGGAGTGACAAATCAACCTTAAAATGTTGTAGGTACAATGCAAATTTTCTTTCTTCCTCCTAATCTACATCAGAGAGGGGTGTGATGATCTCTCCATATGATTGAAAGACTCCTAGGGGAATTTTGAGCAATGTATTAGATTTTTCATGTAGTTCTTCAAATATTTTGGTTGACTGATGGATGATATAGTAGCTTTTGGGGGTCTACCTATGTAGTTTTGTTATACCATACTTTGGTTACATCAAGGAATAATTGTATATGTGAATGGGGTGGAAACACCTACCAAATATAGTGTGGAACCCTCCATTTTTTTAAATTTCCTTGAGATTCAGAAGTCAATTTCTAAATAAATCTTGGGGTCCCAAATACTGGGGTTTCCCCGACCATCCATGTGAGAAAATTCTGAAATTTTCCATTAGGGGATTTATTTTCATAGTAAAATTGGTCTCCCATATTAGTGGGTTGTGCTTCATAGCTATTCAAATAAGAAAAGAGGGAAATCTTATGTACTTACTAGAACTTTGACATTCTTGGAAATTGGCCTTAATGAGGTTGGTGACATGTTCAACCCAGTTGTATGTTTCCCAAACTTTGTCATCTTGCCAATGTCTTTGAGCATTGTTAACTTGATATTTTATGTTCTTCCTACTGATGTAAGACATGCAGAACAATAATGCTACAATAACCAATGGATCCTATACTTAACCAATGTTATAATGACACAAGGCTACAATAATGCAATCCCACTTAACCAATGGATCCTATACTTGTCAAATTATTATCCCCTTAGAATTCTTCATAGTCAATCTTCCTGTGAATTCACAGATCCACTTGTTGATGTCGACTATTTTAAGAACTTTCTTGCCCCTGTATGGAAGTCCAGTGATCATGCGGATTGCGGTTGGTGAGATCGATATAGATTCTCTAGGCCATAATTTTCCATTGTGATAACAACTAACTAGGAATTTTGCAGCTTCTTCCTTTATTCCTTGCATGTTTGTGATCGGCGATGCACTAAGGATGTAGTGAATTATAGCTTTTTGTAGTAGCTCCGATAGCAGATTCCATCGATCGCCTGATTTCACCCATCTGAGGAAGTAATAATTGTGTTTCTCCCAAATCGGCTCATCCATATTCACCTACTTGATATTATAAATTCTGACTTCAAGCTCCATTTTTCCAGACAGGTCAAATCTGGCTTTCGTCCTGAGTTCAACTATGATATATTCATCCTAAAAATTAACTTTCCCCTTTGGAATTTTGAATTTTTTCTCAAATTATTTAGGTCTCAAGCAATCTAACAACTCAAAGTCAAAAATTACTACGTTAGGGATGTTGGGTATTTTGGCAAAGTTGCAATCCACACTTAACAATGTAAACTTTGAAACGGGAACAATAAACTCAAAACGGGAACTCTGGCAAAAAACTCCGTAAAAACATCAAAAACAGTGCTAAAAACGAAAAGTGTTGATGCTAGAATAACATCTTTTTTTTCTAGGTAAATTTTCAACATGTTTTAAAAATGGTAGTGAAAACCAATTTTTTGTGCAAAAATTGTCCAAAAAACACCTTCAAAACTAAAAGTATTGATGTTCGAATAACACTTTTTTTTTTTTCAATGGTAAATTTTGTGCAAAAAACACCCTCAGAACGAAAAGTGTTGACGCTGAAATAACACTTGTTTTTTTCAAGGGTAAAATTTCAACATTTCGAAATAATGGCGTAAAAGTATCATGACCCAAAAAAACATTAAATTTCAAAAGAATAATGAAAACATAAAATAAAATTAAAAATTAAAAATTAAAACGATGAAAAAATACAAAACAAAAAAAAAAAGGTTAAAAAAAACAAAACATAAATTAAAATATATATTAAAAACAAAACATAAAATAAAAACAAAAAAACAAATACGTAAAAAAAGGCAAAAAAAATCAATCAATCATAAAAATGTTAAAAGAAAAACAAAATTAACCTATAAAATATAAGAATTTAAAAACTTAAAAATTATAAACAAATAAATAATAAGAAAAACATATTAAAAAAAAAATTATCTTGTAAACCATAAAATAATAATAAGGTAAAAATAGAAAAAAAAAAAAAAAAAACATTAACAAAAAACTAAAAGAAAAAATTAAAATTAAAAACAAAAGCAAACTAGATTTAAAAAAATATAGAAAATTAACCAAAAAAAAAAAAATTAAAACTACTAAAATTAAGATTAATTAAAAAGAAAAAAAAAACCTAAAAAACAAAAATATACTCACGGAAAATAAAAAATAAAATAAAATATATATGTATTTTCAAATTAAAAAACAAAAAACATTTAAATTTAAAACAAAATATATATTTTTTTATTAAAAAAAACATTTAAAATTTTTATTAAAAAAAATAAAAAAAATTAAAAAATTAAAAACAATAGTTTTTTATTTAAAACAAAAGAAAAAAATTATTGACCCTAATTTTTAAAGTAAAATTTTAAACTTTTTTATTTAAAAACAAAATAAATAAATTATTAAGCCCTAGATTTTTTTATTTAAAAAAAATAAAAATTTCTAAGCCTTTTTTTTATTTAAGAAAAAAAAATGACCCCACTGCCACGTGGCCACCAGTGGTGGCGTGGCCTTGGGCAGAGGGGTCTGCATGTAGACCCTCCGCCCAGGGCCACACCACCACAGGAAGCCGGGAGGCGGAGAGGCGATTCATGGATTCTGGGAATCGCCTCTCCGCCGCCCATCCACCCATGGTGGTGCAGCCCTAGGCGGAAGGGTCTGCATGCAGCACCTCTGCTCAGGTTCGTGCCACCACAAGCGACCGAGCGGCAACGGGGTCAAATTTATATATATATATTAAAATTTTTAATTTTTTTGTTTTTAAATAAAAAATCTAGAGCTTAATAACTTTTTTTTTATTGAAAAGATATATATATTTAAAATTTTCATTTTTTTTTTGGAGTTTATTTTTGTTTTTTAAATGTTTTTAATATTAATTTTACTAGTTTTTTAATTTTTTTTGTTAATTTTCTTTTTTTAAAAATCTAGTTTGTTTTTAATTTTATTTTTTTCCCTAGTTTTAGTTAATGTTTGTTTGTTTGTTTGTTTGTTTTTTTTTTTTTTATTTTAATTTTGTGTTTTTTTTCAAATTCTTTTATGGTTTATGAGATTATTTTATTTTATTTTAGTTTCACATTTTTTTATTTTTTTATTTTTGTGTTTTTTATATATATTTTTAGATTTGCTTTTTAAGTAATCAACATTTAAAAAATAAAACAACTTGAAAATTCGTTAAGTAATCATAATTTCAAAAAAAAATGGACATAATAAATTTTAAAATGTGAAAAATAAGTTCTCTAAAAAAAGGTATGCTGCATCAACACGTTTCAAAATCAGCGTGAAAATTACTAACATTTAAAAACAAATATTTTATGAGATAATTTTATTTTATTTTTACATTTTATTTTTGTCTTTTTTATATATATTTTTATATTTGTTTTTTTAAGTAATCAACATTTAAAAAATAAAAAATAAAACAACTTGAAAATTCGTTAAGTAATCATAATTTCAAAAAAAACTGGAAATAATAAATTTTAAAGTGTGAAAAATAAGTCCTCTAAAAAAGGTATGTTGCATCAACACGTTTCAAAATCAGCATGAAAATCACTAACATTTAAAAACAAATATTTTATGAGATAATTTTATTTTATTTTTACATTTTTTTTTGTCTTTTTTTATATATATTTTTATATTTGTTTTTTTAAGTAATTAACATTTAAAAAATAAAAAATAAAACAACTTGAAAATTCGTTAAGTAATCATAATTTAAAAAAAAAATTGGACATAATAAATTTTAAAGTGTGAAAAATAAGTCCTTTAAAAAAAGGTATGCTGCATCAACACGTTTCAAAATCAACATGAAAATCACTAACATTTAAAAACAAATATTTTATGAGATAATTTTATTTTATTTTTAATTTTTTTGTCTTTTTTATATATATTTTTATATTTGCTTTTTTAAGTAATCAAAATTTAAAAAATAAAAAATAAAACAACTTGAAAATTCGTTAAGTAATCATAATTTAAAAAAAAAATGGATATAATAAATTTTAAAGTGTGAAAAATAAGTCTTCTAAAAAAAGGTATGTTGCATCAACATGTTTCAAAATCAGCATGAAAATCACTAACATTTAAAAACAAATATTTTATAAGATAATTTTATTTTTATTTTTACATTTTTTATTTTTTTTTTGTCTTTTTTATATATATTTTTATATTTGCTTTTTTAAGTAATCAACATTTAAAGAAATAAAAATAAAACAACTTGAAAATTCATTAAGTAATCATAATTTCAAAAAAAAATTGGACATAATAAATTTCAAAGTGTGAAAAATAAGTCCTTTAAAAAATGGTATGCTGCATCAACACATTTCAAAATCAGCATGAAAATCACTAACATTTAAAAACAAATATTTTATGCAATAATTTTATTTTATTTTTACAGTTTTTTATTTATTTTTTCTTTTTTTATATATATTTTTATATTTGCTTTTTTAAGTAATCAACATTTAAAAAATAAAAAATAAAACAACGTGAAAATTTGTTAAGTAATCATAATTTCAAAAAAAAATTGGACATAATAAATTTTAAAGTGTGAAAAATAAGTCCTCTAAAAAAAGGTATGCTGTATCAACACGTTTCAAAATCAGCATGAAAATCACTAACATTTAAAAACAAATATTTATATTTGATACATAAGAAAATTTAAAGTGTCAAAAATATGCTCCGAAAAAAAGAAGTGTATTCTGCATCACCACTTTTCAAAATCAGGTAACTTTTTTACTACCTCGATGAAACGGGTAATTGTATCGGTTATTTAAAGTGCCAAAAACTATGCTCTAAAAAAATATGTGTGTTCTACATTACCCTTTTTCAAAATCGAGTCACTTTTTGCTATCTCTACGAAATGGGTAACAATATCAGTTCCCATTTCAAAGTTTACATTGTTACTTAACAAATTTTCTAGAACAGTGTTGGGCGAGTTCAATAATTCATTCATTTTATAGAATTTGAATTAAATGCATTATAATTCTCATTTACAACCACCTCTATGAATTTTCTCGTCGAATCATGTTTAGATTTTCCAACATCACTTGGATCATGCATCACGCATGTCTGCCATCTCCTTTGTGTGACATTAATTTATTTCATTTTGATTCAAGGTGATGGAAGACATGTTTTTGATGACAATGTGATTTTTTGCTTATGTGGCATGTGGTGACTAGACTGGTGCATTCGATTGCCTTAATTTTTAATTTTTTCTTTTGTGACCTATTAAATCAGCGTCATGTGAATGATATTGTCTTCTGAATTCCTTATGTTTATTTGGTGTTATTCTCCCAATCTATTTTTCTTGTTGAAGTGCTTATTATGACAATGTGTTATCAAGAAGGTTTTTTTTCTGTTATTGGTCTAACTTCCTCTTTGTTCCTTACGTCTATCTATTGAGTCAACTATTTTGTGTTAATTTCTACAACAAGGGTTAAATTCCATAGTGGAAAACTCAGATGACCAAGGTGATAATTGCATTAAATTCCTCTTTTCGAGAGGATCGAAATCGACCTAAATATCACCCAATTTGGACAAGATGAAGTTTATTTTTGAATTATTTTATTCATTTATTCATAATGCAATGGGTTGGCCCTAAGCACATGTGAAATTGGTTAGGTCGGCATCAACCCCAAGTTGACCCTTGTGAAATCCTATAAATAGAAGTGATCTCAAGCTCATTTCTACATATTTGATCAAGACATCTTCTAGTCTTCTCTTTTGGCTTGGTTCGCACAGGTCTGATGGAAGGACTTCGCGCAAGGGTCCGAAATCATAGGCATGAATCTCACACAGATCTTGGGTTTTCTATTTCTCAGACACTGGCACGTAATTGGGTATTTTTGTCCCTAGATGATGGCACACAGTGGCCTTGAGAGTGTCCAGGAAGTCTTAGAAGTTGGCACAAAATCTGAAGGGAGTGTCCAGGGTTTCGGAAGAAGATTTGAAGGTGTTGGTCCTTAGACGCATGCACAGAGTGGTTTAGGGTGCATCTAAGCAATCTCAGACACTTGCACAGAAGCCTGAAGGGAGAATCCAGGGTTTCAAAGGAAGATCATACAATATTAGTCCCTGTATGCTTGCACAAAGTAGTCAAGGGAGCGTCCAGGCAGTCTGCACAGTAACTAGAAGAGAGAATCTAGGGGTTTGGAGAGAATTTGAGTAAGTAATACCCCAGACGCATGCATATAGCCTTCCTGAGCGTCTGGGGAGTTTCAAACGCACACTGTCATTATTTATGAGAGTGTCCTGGATTTTGATCTAGGTTTTGGGAGTTGTCTTCAGTTAGCTTCAGTGGTCTAATTGATCAAGGGTTTCTCTCTGCTTTTCTATAGATCTGTAGATCTATTCTGTAAATATACACTGCAAATTTATGTATTGGGCTCATTGTACTCTTTGCTGAAAACTTTTTATGATGATCTATTAAAGAAGAATATTTGAAAGGGTTTCCCCCTTGTGGGGTTTTTCCCTGGTCTTGGACCAATCTTCTATCTCTTATGGTTTTTATATTGTCTTATTTTTCATTATTGTTCTATCTTCAGTTACAGTTTATGATTGGTTACATTGCTATTAATTGGATGCATTGTCAATGAAGTAAATTAGGCTAAAGTAATTGATACAACATAGAACAATCTGAAAAATTAACATGGTATCAGAGTTGAGGTGAAGGACAAGCCCAAAAGAAGACAAGAATTGCAGCCCTCATTATCAAAAGAATATTTCCTAGCCAAGGTCAAGATGGCTTCGTCTACCTTCAAGGAGCATGAAAATTTGGGTGATGCATCAAACTTTGTTGCATGGAAAGTCAGGTTGATCATAGCTGACAATAATAATGTGTTGGAATACATTCAGGGAAGGATGCCCGAGTCTCCAGAAAATGCTTCCGCTTCCCTCAAAAATAGGTAGAATAAAGGTGATTCCAAACCAAAGCAAATTATAGGTGATGGTTTACAAGATAATTTAATTGCATATGATGGGAATTTAAGAAAGTATAAATACATGTATGAAAAGATAGCTGACATGTATGAAATCAAAAATTTGAAAGAGATCGTCACCTTGAAAGATCAACTCAATGAAACCAAGATGAATAAAGGAGAAGTAGTTTAATCCTACATTATGAGGATTTCTCTCCTTAGAGATCAAGTACAGAGAGTTGGAGAATATGTACCTAAGAGGGAACTAGTAGTTGTGACTTAGAGGTCTCCCTCCTATTTGAGAAACCTTCATTACTACAATCAGCAACAACAATGTCCTTCCGTCATTTGATGAAATCATTGGGAAGCTTACTCAAGAAGAATAAAGGATGATAGCAAGAGGAAGGATTAAAAAGCATGAAGAGGGAGATCCTGTTGCATATATCACACATGAAAAAAGGAAGAAGGGAAAAGGAGGCCCATCAAGGAAACCTCCTTCTCAAAATAAAAAAAGCAAGGAATGACAAATCATTATCTCATATTGAATTCTACAATTTTCACAAGAAATTTCATTATGCATGAGACTACCCTGAGAAGAGAAAAATTCCATGTTATAACACCAGAAGCAACAACAATAATAAAATAAGAAAATACAATCAAAGGAATAACCGCGATAACATGTATGATAGAAGAAGAAGAGATTCCTCAATCAACCATTAAGGCTATCATCCTCCTCAAAAGAAGTCAAGGGCTCCCATGTATGAAAGTAATGTTGTAAATAAATCTGAATACATTCTTATTTCTTCCTTTACTAGTTCTTCTCCATCAGATTTCTAGGATAGGTTATTGGTTTATAGTGGGGCCACTCATCATTTCTCTGGATACAAGGAATTCCTCTCTAATATAGTAGAGAGGGAGACTAAGTTGAAGATAATTCTTGGAGACAACTCTACTTATCCCATGAAAGGCTTTGGGTTCGTCAAATTTCAATTGAATTCCGGGTAATCAGTTATGTTGCATGATGTTATGTATGTGTTGGGATTAATGGATAATTTAGTATCTATATCCACATTGGAAGATAAAGGGATAAGGGTTTCCTTCATCAAAGGAAAAAAATTTACCTCATTTTCTAATTCACCTATTAGAGATGCATTCACATTAGGATCGATATTTCAAGGACTCTATAGAGTCACTAGAAGGCCACTTCTAGCATTGGTTCATAATACCAATCATCTAAGTAAGTTGTGACATCGCAGACTGGCTCATCTACACTATGATGCTCTTCTGAAATTGAAGAAACTGGTCTCAGGTATTCTAGATGTTCAAGCCCATCATGATGGAGTTTGTCTAGGTTGCGCGAGTGGAAATAAAACAAGGGAACCATTCCCCTCTAGTGAGAACAAGGAAAATGGCATCCTCCATCTCATTCATTTTGATATATGTGGTTCAATGCATGTGTATTCTATTGGTGGCCATCTCTACTACATCACCTTTATTGGCGACTTCTCAAGAAATACATGGATATACTACCTTAAGCATAAGGATGAAGCCTTTGAAATATTCAAGCAATTTAAAGCCTTGATCGAAAATCAATTAGGAAAGAGAATCAAAGTGTTCAGGTCCAACAATGGAGGGGAATACATGTCAAACGAATTCATAGCATTTTGCAAGAAATAAGGGATCAAAAGGAAACAATTGTGTCATATACTCCTAAACATAATGGTTTAGTTGAAAGGAAGAATAGGTCTATATTATAAGATCCATGACCAAAAGGTGCCAAAGTTCCTTTGGGTTGAAGCTACACATGTTGTTGTATATGTTCAAAACCAAGTGGCTCATCAAGCATTAGAAAACAGGACCCCCGAAGAAATATTCATATGTGTCAAGCTCGATATTATCCATCTTCATGTATTTGGATGCTATGTATATTTTCATGTGCCGAAGGACAAAAGGAACAAGTTGGAAGCTACAGGAAGAAAAGGTACATTTGTGGGTTATTGTGAAAATTATAAAGCATATAGAATATATATTCCTAGTTAAAGGAAGGTCAAAATTAGCAGGGATGTAGTTACATTTGATGAAGATACAACTCTTGGAAAATCAAGAGAACTTCTTCTGGCTCCTCCTCCTAAGAAGGATAATGATGATTGAGATATTCTAGAAGGTCCTTTCGTGCCCGAGTCTGATATTTTTGATGATCCCATGGAGCCTATGGATCCTTTAGATCCTCCTACTAGAAAGAGATCACTTTAGATCTGCAATACTCTACAGAATGCTGAAAGAAATGTTCCCATTCGTAGATCATTTAGAGAAAGGAAGAAACCATGCAGGTATCAAGGATATGTTTCATCCATGAGCACTATGATTCAAGCCGAACCTTCCTCATTCGAAGAAGCTATAAAAGAACAAGTTTGGAAGGATGTTATCGCCAAGGAATATGAATCGATTGTGAAAATGATGTATGGGATGTTGTGCCAAGACCGAATGGGAAGTCTGTCATGACTTCAAAATGGCTATTCAAGATCAAACATGGAATTGATAGCAGCATTGAGAAATACAAAGCAAGGTTCGTAGCTTGAGGATTATCTCATAAAGAGGGAGATGATTATGATGACATATTTGCTCCTGTGGCTCGATATACAACCATTCATTCAATAGTTTCCCTTGCTGCTAGTCAAGGATGGACTCTTTATCAGATGGACGTAAAGACCGCATTCCTTCATTGCATGTTACATGAAGAAGTATATGTTGAAAAACCATAGGGATCTGAAGTGGAAGATTGAAGAACGCATGTGTTTCATATTGAAGAATGCATTGTATTGTTTGAGGTAAGCTCCCCGATATTGGTATGCACACATTGACAGTTATTTAATGAAGTTGTGATTCATAAGAAGCAATGTCGATCCCAACCTCTACTTCAAGGTAGTCCAAGGTATTCCATTGATTTTTGTTTTATATGTTGATGATCTATTCTTGATGGGTAGGGAGCCTCTAATGATCAAGTGTAAGAGGTAGCTAGCCTCTGAATTCGAGATGAAGGACCTTGGTCTCATGAACTACTTTCTAGGCCTTGAGGTTTGGCATAGGCCTAGTGATATTTTCCTTTCACAAGGAAAATATGTTGTGAAGTTGTTGGAAATATTTGGAATGATTGAATGAAAATCCATGGCTACTCTTATGGAAATGAATTTCAAGAAGTTATTTGGAGAGGTTGCAGGACCCGATTTGGAAAATCCATCCGAGTATAGACAACTTTTAGGGGATTTAATGTTCCTTGTGAGCACCCATCCATACATATGCTATGCAGTAAACAAATTGATTCAGTTCATGACCGATCCCCTCCATGCAAATTATATCATTTCCAAACATGTATCGAGATATTTGCATTGGTCGATCACACTTGGTCTGAGATATTCTATCAGAGATGTTCAACTTCATGGATACATTGATGTTGACTGGACAGGAAATGTTATCGACAGAAAGAGGGCATTTGGATGTTTCTTTAGCCTTGGACCTTCCATGATATCTTGGATGAGGAAGAAACAAAAGTCTATAGCATTAAGCATCATCGAAGCAGAATACATTGATGCTAGCATGGCTAGCTACGAAGAATTTTGGTTGAGGAAGCTCTTTGGAGAGCTACTTGAGAAGGTCCTAGATACTATAGTGATATATTGCAACAACAAGAGTGGGATATGTTTGGAAGAGAATCCCATGTTTCATGGCAAGTCCAAGCACATTGATATTCAATATCACTTTATTCAAGACATGGTGCAGAGAGGAGTTGTTAGACTCCATCACATATCAACAGATGAGCAGATTGCAAGTATTCTCATTAAGGAAATATTGAAAGGAAAGTTCTTGGTCTTTAGAGAGAAGATTAGACTGATAGATGTGGCCCCTTCGAATAAGGGGCAATGCTAATTGAGGACATTGAGCTAACTCTTCCTACCCTGTTTGAGCTCCCTGGGTGAGGAATTGAGAAAGAGGGATCTTAGGGTTGAGGGATCTCTAGATAATAGGGTACTCCCCATATGTTACCCATAGGGTTGGAGATGCTTCTCCCCTATCTAGTCTATGCAGATTATACCCCAGTTGGCATCATACCCTCAAGTAAGGTTGGTTGGGAATACCACTCCCCGTTTGGCCAATAGGTTGAGAGTGTAGTTGGGGTGTAAAACCCAAGTCGATTATGATGTAGATGTTCTACCACATGAATATTGAGGGTCATTGATGGGAAGATCAGTAGGAAATAGGATTGGATTGAGACTTTCTCCCCTTTTGAGATTTCGGGTTGAGAATGAGCTCCCCGATGAGATTCCAAGGTTGAAGATGTGCTCCCCTGTATGGTTAAGTTATCCTATTTCTCAGTGCGAGTGGAAGTTATTTCTCCTCGGTTCTTCTTCTTTTAGATCCAATAAATTTTCAGTAGATATATTTGAGCAAAGAAAACCAAAGCATGATGACAACATGACAGGATCATGTGATGACCAACAAACATATATTGAATTCTTCCTAGTTGAGAGGGAGTGTTAATTTTTGCAACTAGGGTAAAATTTCACCACGGAAAACTCAGATGAATGAGATGATGCTTTCATTAAATTCATCTTTTTGAGAGGACCAAAATCGATGTAAATATCACCCCGTTTCGACAAGTAGAAGTTGATTTTTGAATTATTTATTCATTTATGTATAATGGAATGGGTCAGCCTTAAGAACATGTGAAATTGGTTAGGTCAACCTCAACTCCAAGTGGACCCTCATGAAAGACTATAAATAGAATACACCGCAAGCTCATTTTTACACATTTGATCAAGCCATCTTCTACTCTTCCCTTTTGCCTTGGTTCGCACATGTTTGACGGAAGGAGCTTGTGCAAGGGTCTGAAATCACAGGTGTGAATCTATCACAGATCTAGGTTTTTTTGTTTCTCGGATGCTTTCATGTAACTAGGTATTTTTTTCCTTGGACGCTGGCATACAGTGGCCCTGGAGCAACTAGGATGCCTTAAACGCTGGCATAGAAGCCTAAGGGAGTGTGCAGGGTTTCAGAAGTAGATTTGAAGGTGTTGGTCCTCGAATGCATGTACAGAGTGGTCGAGGGTGTGTCTGAGCAATCTCAAATTCTTGCACAGAGTCCTAAAGTGAGAATCCAGGGTTTCAGAGGTAGATGAGACAGTATTAGTCCTTGGAAGCTCGCACATAGTATTCAAGGGAGCGTCCAAGAAGTCTCGGACGCACGCACAGTAACTAGAAGAGATCGTCTAGGGTTTTGGACCATATCTAAGTTAGACCCTATATTCATGCATACATTCTTCCTGAGAGCGTCCGAGTAGACAAATATTCCCTCACACAGTGGATGAGTGAGTGTCCAGGGAGTTTCAAATGCACGCAATCAGTCTTTCTAAGAGCATCCCAGATTTTGATCTAGGGTTTGATAGTTGTCTTCTGATGGATTCAATGATCTAATGGATCAAGGGTTTCTCTTTGCTATTTTGTAGATCTATAGATCTCTTATGTAAATATTTGCTACAAATATATTTATTGGGCTCATTATACTCTTTGCTAAAAACTTTTTATGACGATCTATTAAAGAATATTTGAAAGGGTTTCCCCCTTGTGGGGTTTTGCCCTGGTATTGGACCAATCTGTTGTCTCTTATTGTTGTGTTATTGTCTTCTTTGTCATTATTGTTTTATCTTCAGTTGCGGTTTATGATTGGTTACATTTCTAATAATTGTATGCATTGTTAATGAAGAAGTAAATTGGGCTAAAGTAATTGATACAATATAAAACAATCTGAAAATTTAACATTTTGTTATAATGATCTCTAATTTTTTCTCATCGGTCTTATATTCTTTCATTTTGATGTTGATATTGGTCCATATTCTTTTGAGCTCTGTGGTTTAAAAGATTGTGTAGATTAGTTTCCTTGTCCATGTTTTTGACACAATCGCATGATTGATTGGTGATTCCCATTTTCAATATTTCTATAACTACTAATTTAGTTACTTATTGTTAATTTATAACTTCTTTGATAATAAACTTACTAAATTCTAATTAATAAAAAAAAAATACTATTTTATAAGAAATTTGGTCAGTTAGCCTACCACAATGTGGTTTTCATGATAACCCATGTCCGTGGTGCCTTGGAGAGTTTTTCACTAGGTACATGCCAATGCTATTAAGAGATGTACTTTTTAAGTCAGACACCATTAACAAGTTCCCTTGTAATCTCTTTAGTTGTACTACTCCTTAAGCATGTATATCCTCAATAGCGAAGGGTCCAACGCATGTAATCTCAAGTTTTTTTGGTTTTCCCTTCACTTGAATGTCATATAATAGTACTAAATCTGCGACTTTTGGATTCTTCATTTGTGAATTCCTATTGTTCCAACACTTATGTTGATTTTTACTAGCTTGTTGATGATGGAGTACATGTAGTCGGTCCTCTTCTAAATTTTGGAGTCATTCCTTTTACATTTTTGTATTTTATTTTAGTACATTTGATACAATCACTATGTTTATTTGACATTGAAATGGTACAATTGCTTCTCAAACATAGACCAACTTGGAAGGAGTAGATCCAATCAACTATTTGTAGATTGTACAATATGCCCAGAGAATGGCTGGTACTTTGTTATCATAGTCATCTTTGTCTAAAATTGCAAATTTTTGTTAATATTTTTGCAACATTTTATGAAATGATTCCATGGCACCACTTTCTTGTGGATGGTAAGCAATGGTGCTCCTATGCTCAATCATGAAATTTTGCATCAAGGTTTGAATTTTAGCATTCACAAAGTGTGTTCCCTTATCACTAA